>VYZP01079047.1:0-27627 GCA_013400635.1 Hypocryptadius cinnamomeus | reverse complement strand
CTTCAATGAGAATAGGTGAAAAGGGTTTTATCCCTTCTGTGAGCACTTCCTGGATGGTAATTTACAGTCCTCTCCAATCTCCCACCTGGATCATCTCCCAGCAGCACCTTATATAGTGCTTTACTCTTGGTTTTTTCACTGAGTACTGCTTCTTTCTGTACCCTTGGGTTTTGACTACACTGCTCAGGTTTCAATGTTCTCTCCTTAGCACACATAAATTATCAGTGAAGTATTTTCTAGCTTTATGCTGGTTTTGGAGGGGGTTTTGACTACTTTCATTGTCAGTTTTAACCTTATTACAACTATTACTCCTTCTCTTTGCTTGCTGTGCTATCCTCAGGTGGCTGTAGGGTGTTTGACACTGCCTGTGATGAACAATTCACTTTACATCTTCCAGAATATGAGGTGAGCAAAATGTCCACCTCCACCTTGTGTAATCTCAATAGGTCTCATCACAAAGGAAGAAAAAGTCTTAAAAAAATTATTAAAAAAAAAAAATCCCACTGGATGTCCAATTTGTACCACTAGGAAAAAAATTGTACATAGGCTTTACTTGAAGCTCTTCTGCAAGAGGCACTGAATGGCAAAGAACAAATAATGGTATTTAAATAATCCTGGGATTTTGAAGAGAAGTGGGATGGCCTGGACAAATTAATAATTAATGAGTGCTTTTCCTTCCTCCAAAGGACGGCCAAGACAGTCATACTCTGGAGCAGGGAAGATGAGATGACAGCAGTGAGGTGCTGAAGCAGAGGGATTTTTAGGGAACTGGAGATGGAATCTCAAGATACATAATGAGCCATCTGATCCTGCTCAGATATGGTCAATGCTGGGTTTAAAATATGCATCTTCACCTGACAGCTGTAAAGACTTCAAAATATTTGTGTTGCAATGCTTTTACAAACATGTTTTATCCTTTATGACATGGTAATTTTCGTGGCCAAGGGGCAAAAATGATCAATTCACAGACTCTGGTGTAGGAAAGTGGTTCAGCACCTTGGGAGTTGAGTGGTGAATAAATACACCTCATGTGTTTTGTGCAGTTGTGCTACTCTAATTTATTCCAAGTAGCAGCCATACTTTTTTCTGTCCTCACACTTTCCTCTAGTGATGTGATCAAAAATTGAGAGGCAGATGTTGGATTTAAGGTGCTATTCTGGCCCTTCTGACATCAGTGGGAGTTTTTATTCAGAGCAGGGAGTGTGTACTCATATATTGTGGGCTGGAAACTTGTTTGTGGTTGTGGCCCATTTGTGTTTTGTGTGTGTTTTTAGTAGTTTCATATTGAGAAATACCAGTGTGAGTTTCCTCTGTACAAAAGATTATCTGTCTGTGAGTGGTGACTTACCAAAATCTTCTCAGTTCTGACCCTATTCAGTCAAGAAGAATGTGTGGTATATGCTAAGAACAGATTCCTGAGAGCTTTTTGACAAAACATTTTCAGTAGATCAGTGTTTCTTGTTTGTTTTGGCACCTTTGTCATCTTAATCTCTTGAATAAGTAACAGCAAGCACAGCTGATTTTTTCATACTTTAACTCACCAGTGATGACAAAAGAAAATAAAAAGTTGTTTGCCTTTCCGTAACAGGCAAGTAAAGTTGTGCTCTATTGCTGAATCTGTCTTTGGCAAAAAGATTTTTAACAGAATGACTGAGGGTAATTTAAAAATTAACAACTGGGTACAACCAAGCATATAGGGCCTGAGCAATAAATAGCAGTAAAGAAATGTAGGAGGACCACAGCAGCAGTGATCCTGTTCTTTGATTTGTGGCCTCAAAGTTCAATTGATGTGATTTAAAAAAAAAAAAAAAAAAACAAACAACCAAACCCAGACAAATAAAAGCCTAGATAAGGATCAGAGCTGAATACTATAGAAGTGCTGTGCATGTCTTTCAAAGAGAGTTGACCTTATTTCCCTCATAATACTGTGTAATACTCATAATACACATAATAATGTGTGTTGTCATCTGGGCAGCTCTGAAGATCACAGAAATGTCACCTCTCTTTCCCTTTCTCTGCAATGTCTGTGACCTCCAGGCTTCACACCAGCACAGGCCTCACTTCCAGAGGATGTGGAAGTCTTCATTTGTTAAAAGGCATCCAGTAAAACCAATATAAAATACAATTTATTATGTCAGGCTCAGAAAGTCTGAGCTGCAAACAGGTGGAAGCTACAGGAATTATTGGGGAGACAGGAGTGGTTCTGGACCCTTATTTTGAGTTGATGCTGCTGCTCTGACACTGATTAATGGTTTTGGAGAGCTGTTGGATGGCCATGGCTGGCTGAGCTGGTTCTTCACAAGCTCATTTTCCTCCTAACTGGACTTTTGGGATGGAGGAAGAGTGGTCCTTGCTGAGCAGACCCTCAGGGGTGACCAAGGGGTGATGCCCTGACCTCTGGACAGGCCTTGTTGGCCAGAGGGGAGTCCCTTCCACCTTTCACTGCCAGCTTTTGGCTCAGCACAGCTTCTAAAACACCTGGCAGCACAAGCAGGCAGTGAACAGTGCTCCAGCTTGTTATTTCCAAGAGCTCAAAATATAAATCACCTTTGCCAAATGAGATCAAAGTGAAACATGATGAAATGGAGCAGGTATCTGAAAAGGTTTTATAAAGATCTTTGGGTTATTTATTTTCAGGCCAGCTGAGGAGGCTGAGAAGAAAGCATCCAGCTGGGAAGGCTAAGAGAATAAAGCATCCAGAAGTCAGATTTAGGGTTCATAAACATGTTCTGCTGTTATGATTTTAATCCTAAAAATATTATCTTGAACATTAGCAACAGATTTGCACCCAGAGAAGAGAAGCAGTGCTGTAAGAAAGCTTTTCTGAGTTACACTAAACACTTCTTAACACCAGGAAAAAATGTCATCAGTTTGTGACTAGTTTTCTAAATTATTCAGGAACAGCCATGGGGATTTGGATTAAGGTTTATACACAATGACGTTCTGTGCTAAGTTTCAATCTTGGAGGGACTGATGTTAAAATCAAACACTGTGTCATGTGATTATAGGACATGAAGATGTGTGCTAGAGAAGGAATGAGAGGCAGAAAGATAAAAATCATGATTAACTTTAGGAAATAACTGTGAGCTTCAGTGTCTACATGCAAGAAATCAGGTTAGGAAGGAACTAAGAGGGGAGGCATAAAAATGGTTAGATGCAATTCTAAATTAATGTTAAATGAAAACGTTTAGGATGTCAAATGGTACCAGTGAGATCCAGACTATCCTCTTTCCTCACTCTAAAATTATTTATATTTTATACACATAGCAGACACTTGCTTCAATTTGAATTTCATCTGATCTGGTAACATTCTGCAGCAAAAAAACAGCAAGTCTGTATTCTAAGCAGATCAGTAAACAATAAATTCATTACAAACAAAAAAAATCAGCTTAGAATAAAATAGCCTAAATCCTAAATGGACATTATCCTTAAATTTGTCTGTGATTACTTATGCTCTCAGCATCCTCTTGTGCATTTGTTATAGAATGTCTGGCTAGGTGTTTTCACATCTGTCAGCAGAACCAGCCCCTAAATGTAGAGTGCAGCACTTGGGAACACTTTGCAATGATCCCCAGAGGACCTTTGGCCTGCAAAAAACAAAGAAAGGATTAGATGGACCCACAAATGCATTACTTTATTTTCATCTGCAAGAGGAACAGCATTGCTCCAGCTTGGTCCCACGTGCTCCATCACTTTGGACAATGATCTTGCCAGACTGTAACTACTGCTGTGTTTGAGAGGTAGAAGTGTTATATTTAGAAATCCTCAAGGCAAAGTCAGAACTTGAAGGATATATTGTGAATTACTTTGGCAAATATTTTTCTTCTGTTGTAACAAATGAAAAAAATCCAAACCACCAAACAACAACAAAAATCCTTTAATAACTGGCTTGGAAGAAAAATCAGAAAATGCACTGCAGAAAGGAGAGGCACATTATCATGGGTGGTGCTGCAAGGGATAGAGGGAGATTTAGCAAAACTGGACAGGCAAGGAGACCTCTGGAAACCAACACCCCAAAATAATCATTGTATGATTTTATATATGGGAATTTTTAGGAGTTGTTTCTAATAATTTTGTCAATACCTATATCTGGTGTGGTGCTGCATGAGAGAGGAGTTCCTTACAGTGGAACAGTTTTTACTGTTAAAAATATGAAGTGGCTTAGATCAGAGTCAGATCCTCAGTAGGTAATTAAGCCTTTCAGAATTTAAATATGGTAATGAAAATGAAGAAGTCTCCAAACTGCACTTTGAGTTGGAGATTGGTTCTCCTTTTTTTTTTTTTCCCCCACTCTGGATGTCTTCAGAGGCTTCCAGATAAAAGTTCATTGTCCTGCCTAGACAATTGTTTCTTAAACAAATTATTGCCAATGCTTTGTTTTGAAAACTGCTGGAACTGTGATGCACATGTGAGATTTCAAACAGAAAAGTTAGCAAATATGAGCTTAGTGTGATGGCAGGGAAGCTTTTGACTTGCTGACCTACAATACTTGTTCTTTATTCAGTCATTCATATAAATATTTTGTTTAGTGTCTACTTTGAATACACTGAGTTAGTCTGAAGCAAAGTTGAAATATTTTTAAGGCCTGTGTAGTTCTCCATACTCAAAAGAAAAAATTCGGGGTTGATTTTTAATGGGAGTAAGGGGAATCTTCGGAAACTCCTCTACATTTACACACTGAGTTCCTGGTGGACACCTGAGGTTGAAAGGCACTTGGTCACATGAATAGGGGGAACACTTGGCTGGCTGATTGCTTTTCTGTAAACTCTGGCCTAATTGCTCTCATTTGCTATTTAGTTGTGAATTCTTCATCCATTTGCTGCCACTAAAGCCAGTTTTGTCTTTTTATGAAGGCATGAGAGCAACTTTTCAATTAAAAAGAGAAAATTCTGGACTTGCCTCTTTTTTTTGTTTGTTTGTTTTTGTTTGGTTTTTTGTTTTGTTTTTTTTTCATTAGGTATTTAATGTGTGTGTGTAAGATTTGTTTGGTTGTTGGGGTTTTTTCCCCTTCTTTTTTGTGTATTACTGAAAAATTTCACCACTTAAAAGCACCCCTGGTAATTATAAATTTCAGTCTTTTCCTTCCTGTGGCAGACAAGAATGAAATACAAGTCCACAGGTAACAAAACACGCCGATAACTTGTCGGTGCACAACACTTAAAGAGCTTTCATTGGATATCCATCTTCAAAGTGCCTTGTAAACAGTGACAGGCAGCGTGGTTGAATGAATTCATCACTGCTGAGAAGCATTGGCTTGAGTAGATAATCATCTAGTTTCTTTTATGCTACAGGGCATTTTACCTTTAGTCTTCAGCTGTTGGCTTCTGGAGAGAAATATAAATTACTGGACTGTGATTTTTCCCACATATATTCATTGTGGTCCCTGATAAATTTTCTGAACCTCCTTAATTCCTTATCTGGCCTCAGGTATGCTTCTTTTCCATGAAAATCTTCAAAGATCTCTTTTTTTTCTTTGTGAAAAGGAAAGGGAGAAGCAGAACGAGCAGCAGTGCTGCAGCATCACCTTCCCTGCCAGGTGTGTCCTGCGGGTCCCTGCTGGCAGAGGCACCAATGCAGCCTGGGCACAGCTTTGTCCCTTGTTCCCAAGGTGTCTCTGCACCACCTGAAGCTGAGATTTATTGCTGGAAGGGTGGACTCTGGTCCGGGGGCTCAGCTTGGAGAGTTACTTATCCAGGAATAAGTATCTTATCCCAGTGCCTGGGGAGTAGCTGGATTGTTTTCCCAAGCTTGCCCCTTTTGACCACAAAGCCAAGCCCAAGGGGGATTTGTTGCTCTCATATCTTGTGCTAAGACTCTGGAAAGTTTGCCAAAAAAAAGAGGTAATATTTTTTTTTCTGTGAGAGCTGCCTGGAGACATTGCTCTTTATTTCTGCTCTGCACCCCTCTGAGCAAAGCAAATCAGTGTAGTATTGTGGGAGGAAGAGACTTCTGCTGTTCAAAGCCTTCCTACTCCTGGCCTTCTCCCTTGGCTGATTTTGCCAGGAAAAGAGCCAGGGAGTGCAATCCCACATCTGCAGTGGGGACAGTGACTTGGAACCCCTTTACAAGTGATGCTGCTGCCACAGGGGGTAGAGCCCTAGGGAAAGAGTGGTTTCCAGAAAATATTTGTTTTGCTGCTCTGTCCCTGGCTTCCTGGAGGCTCCCACATCATCTCTTGCCATCCATGTGGGCTCTATTGGTTTCCACCAGTAGAAATCACAATTCCTCTAAGTTTGCTCTTTGGGATTGCTTTGCCATCAAAATGTTTCCTCTAAAATTCTCCCAGTTGCAGACCGAGATTTGTCTATCTCTCCTCCTGTCTACAGTGAGTTTGGCAAATGAACTCTGTGCTTCCAGTTTCCAGTAAAACCTGATGTGGCAATAAATAATGATCCATCCCTGAAGCTAGTTAAAATAAATACATCTTAAAATGTCTAATTAAAAATCAATCCAACAGCTCATACCTGTATTTATTTCCTTACTATAGATCCAGATTTAATCTCTAGAGCATAAATAATCTTTCCTCTGATGATATTTAGAGTAGGGCATTATGTATCTTCTCTCTGAACTGTTTCAAATATCAATGCCCACCCCCCATATCCAAATACCTTGTGGTTGTATCATCAGCAAAGGTAGCAGCAAGCAAAGTTTACATATTTAAGGAAGTAATTTTAGGGTTTTTTCCCTCTAAATGTAATTCACATTGTCCAATATTGCTAAAACAAATGGGCTATAACTCCTCACAGAGGGGCATGTTTTTAGCATTTGGCTTTCGGGGAGGTTCCCAAGCGCTTTCACATGAAGTCAGCATCTCACCCTCAGCTTTTACAGATGGAAAAGCTGGGATCCAGAATGGGAAGTGGCTGGCCTAAGGTTTCTCTAAAACCCTTGGAAAGTCCCTCAGTTCCCCTCCAGCCCATTAATTTCAGGCAGCTGCCAAGCACCAGGTCCTTGTTTGTGTTGCAGCAGCACTTAGCAACCTGGGCTGGGGTCGGGGCTGCGGTGCTGCCCCAGCCAGCGGTGACCATCCCTATTTGTGTGCCTTGAACCCAAACAGCTGCAGCCAGGAGCCAAGAGAGGATGGAAAAGTGTTGAAGTGACACGTCTAAAACCAGACCTCAGGGAAGCAAGCAGCTTCAGCAGGAAGTTTGTGAATTTCAGCCACTGGACGATGATTTCTGCTTTGGTGTTAGGAAAATATCCCTCAGCTCCCATGGGCTGAGCCTGCAGCTCTCAGGGGGCTGGGGGAGGGAGGACAAACTCCGTGAATGCTGCTGGCAAGAAGATGCTTTTTCTGGTCATGATTTGCCTCAGGAATTGGGTGTCATGTTCCAGTTTATCACAGCATATTGAGGAATTCTGCTTTCTTCCAATGGTCTGCATGTATTGTATGTGCTAAACTGAGAATTTTTCCTTGGAAGAAATGCAGCGATGGTTCAGCAACACAACAGGCACCAAATGTTGTCTGTAAAAGAGAAACTCCCTGATTTTTTTTTCTATCTCACCATTACTAGCAGCTGTTTTATTTTCCTTCTGTCACAAGTAGAAGTAGACAGTGGACAGTAACTTATTTACCCTGGAAATATATGTCAGCTCAGTGGCTACAATCCTTTCCTTGTAATTTTTGAGCAGTAACTGATCCAGTTCGATAAAAATTCCCCATGTTCTAATCAGTCAAAAATAGTCCTCTCATCAGACATGTATTTTTGGATAGCTCTAATCATGACTGACTTGGTCAGATGCCTAACTGCTAATTTAAATAGAGCCAAGTCCTTTCAACATCTGAAGTGCAGTAAGTCACTAAAAGGAAAAAAAGAATCTGTCTTGAGTGCTTTGCAGTAAAAATAAAAAATTCAAAAATATAAGAGCCTTCCATTCCCTCATGGAATCAGACAGCAAAATCCTCTGTCCCAGCATTTGATTTTCTTTTTTCCTTTATTTGTATACAGTTTCTTAAAATCAACTGTAGTTGTGTTCTCCTTGGACTGATGACCATCACTTGAAGTTAACAAGAAAACAGACGTGCTGGGTGGGTTATATGTGACTCTGATGTGGATGTTTGGAGGGGAAATGGAATAAAGAAAACTCTGCTCAGGCATGATCCCACCATTTGATTAGAGTAATTGTTTTACTGCTTTGTCAGGTTGCTTTAACACAGCAAGGAGGCTTGGCCAGGAGCCAGGATGGTGTTTGCCAGGTGAGGTTCAAGCTGGACATTCCCCTTCTGGCAAGGTGCAATCACCACACTGGTGCCAATTTGTACCAACAAGAAGTGCAGGTCAGGCAATAGGAGCTGTCAGAAGGAAGAAAAAGGTTCTTTTCCAGCTCTGTGACTGAAGACAGCCTGTTCTTTACAGATCTCCCTCTCCCCACCTGCATTCCCCCACAGCATTCAATTACCCATTAAGGTTTTTAAGAGAAACAGAATGGCAATTAAGCTCAGTACAGCAGTGAGAAAGCAGTGGAAGCTGTGGGCTTGCTGAGAAATCTATCCATAAATGGGTTAACTGCACAAATAATTCCAGCTAATTAGAGGTGTGCATTCCCCAAATAACTTGATTCTCTCATTTACTTAATTGAGTTGATGGTTGCTCTGGGATGGAACAGCAAACTGTGCAGTGGCTATTGCAATGAGTATCACATTGACTAAATCTGTTCAAACAGTCCAGACTTTTTCTGTTAACTTGGAATTTGCAGCAGAATCAAGAAAACTGTTGCTTTGGGTTTGTTTTTGGTGTTGGTTTTTTTAAAAATTACATTATTCTGTTAAATATTTTAGAAGATGAAGGTAAGGTAAATTCCATTTACAATTCCCAAGTTTAGCTGGAAAGTGGAGGCTATAAATAAGGATTGTTGGTCAGGGAAGTGGGGTCTTTGTTTCACACTTCAGAAAAATACTGACAGGACTGACAGATTTCCAAATGATGACACAGATAAAACTGTCATGCTTGGATAACAAATCCAGGTCCTGCCTATGGTCTAAGGAAGCTTATTTGGAGTTTACATAATTTAGGATCCTTCCCTAGATGAAAAAACTGAAGAGAACCAGCAAGCTTTGCTGGTGAGATTTTTTTTTTTTTCCTAAATGATGAGAGAGAGGCTTCAAACAGCCTCAGATTTTTCAGCTTGTTTGACCTTGTCCCTCCTCTTTTTTTAAATGACCCCTCAGTCTCAGCATCCAACTTTTTGTTCCATGTTCTAACAACTTGAAGAGGGCCACACCAACCACTGGGCATCAGTAAAACATCTTTCTTTTCTGTTTGTTTCTTTGCCTTGCTTTCTGAATTATATAAAAGAATAAGCATCAAAATACTGCTGGTACTGAAAGCATCCCCTTTCAAGAAGAATAAATTTCAGTTCCTGCTTTATGTTAGGGCCAAGTGAGAGGAGACTTGACCAAGATTTTTGTTCTCTAGTGTAATGCTTGCTGGTCAAGCATTTCCATTTTAGCACTCAAGGATTAGGGATGTTAATGAACACTTAAAAAAAAAAGGAGAGAAATTAAAATATGAGTAGCAAACTTGAAAGAAACAGTCAGTAGACACCTTTTTCTTTAGGAGAAGTAAAGTTGGAACCATGCTCCTGTTCTCTACTTTCTTGGAATCATTAAATGCACTGGTCTTTTGCTAAGGAAATAATTTAAGTACAAGGTAATAGCCACGGTGCTGTTTGTCATTAGCTTGTACCTGCTAATAAACAGGGAAATCCATCTGTTGTGGAGTCACTTTCCTAACGGACCTTCAAAGACGTGCTCCCCATGTCAGTGTTCACAGGGAAAATAAGGAGATTGCCAGGCCACCCAAGCCCTTTGCAAACAGAAGATTTGTTCAAGGAAACCTCAAAAGGTCCAACACAATTTCTCTCTATTGTGTTATTAATCCACCAGCAAAACCTTTCCTCTGTTATTTTGATTCTCACCCTCTCCCAGTGTAAGATCTTCATGGAAACTCCATTTCTGCTCAGTTCTGCACTTATTTTTCTTCCCCTTGTTGTTCTTCTGCTGTTTATTTTTCTTTTCACTGTTGTATTTCCTGCTGGCACCGGTGATGTAAATCAGTGAGTGGGTTTGAGGCAGGGCCATTTTGTATTCTCATGGACATGGGAACATTTCTCTTCAAGCAGAAGAGCAGTGTCGCTAATTTGGCACATTGCTGAGACTTTAGTTAGTTTCTAGATTTTTTTTTTAATTGGATTTGAGCTTCAGCAGATGTTGGAAAGCAAATAAACCATATGTAATGGTTGTTAGACATTACTCATGGTGTAATCCCTTTATCCAAATACAAAAGTTAAACATGTGAAACCATATCCTTAGATAACTGCAGAAGTTCAGCTCATACTCAGCCACCACCACGTAATTCCCTTCATTATTTGGTGCAGCACATCCTCTCTGAAGGAAGGTGGGCAGACAGGGGGAAGATGGATTCATGACTGTGCTTTAAAATAAATGTCAGCTAACCACAAAGGGTCAAATTCATTGCTGATGTAACACTGCTGACTTCAGTGGATTTACACTGGGGATTAATGCAGTCCTTTCTCTAATATATATGTTCAGGGGGGAGGAAGATGGTTTTTATATAGATTCAGCACAAGATCTGCTGGCATAAAAACAACCCAAACAGAATTGTTCCCTTTTCAAACATCTGTTAGCATGAACGTCCAAATCCTGTGTATCTGCCACAGGTTGTTATAATCGAGCTGCATTACATTAACAAAAATACAATAACCATTTGGTCTCTACTTTAAACAAGAGCTTATGAAAATGGCTTTCAGGTGGAGGGAGTGGTGATTTGGCAGCCTTTTCTTGGCAGGGCTGTGGATTGCACATGAGGGAAAGTTGTTTGGTGGTAGAGCAGACAAATTGCTTAACAATTAATAAAAATAATGCCTTGTGTTTCTGCACGACAAGGTGCTGTGTTGGAATTCTCCTCTCCCCAGCTGCTCTCCACTAATAAAACATAGTCAGCTCTGTAGGTTTTTAAATCACACACAATGAAGTGGAACAGTGCTTTAAAATGGGGTAACACTGGATATTTGCACAAGCAAAACTGGATTTGTAACATGGGTTACAAATCTAATTTCCCTAGACTGCCCTGCTTTTAAAAGTCTTTGCAGCCCCACATCAGCACAGTTGCTTTTGGGTTTTTTCTGTTTTATTTAAGTTTCTAAGGGTTTTCTCCTAAGTAATTAACCAATATAATAGAGTGTGTAGAAAATTATTACAGAAATCAGCTGCATCCTTTTAGGAATTGTACGGGTATGTTTTCATCTGGATCAGAGCAGATTTAATATCTTAAATGTTATTTTACAAGGCAACTGAGACTTCACAAGCCAAAGTGTGATACAAAGTGATAAAAGGCTCAAGAATATCTTCTTAAAATCAGAGGTATATTTTAATATGTTCTTTTTGTTTTGAGCGTATGATGGGGTCTTAATTCTGAGGCTTCTTGTGGAAGAGACAAACTTTGTCAGCCAGGCTGCAAATCAGATGGGGAAAATTTTGCCTTGTTTTCTGTAAAGCAGGGTTTGGGTTTATTCTGCTGAAAGTTCCATGACCAAATCTCCTTCTGGGAGAATGTCACATCAGCTGCTCTGGGGTTGTTTGCTCTTCATGCTCTTGGATCCACTGGACCTCTACAATGTCCTCTCTGAGGTACAACAAACCAGTTTTATTCTCTTACTGAGAACACTTTCTATGTTTTACTGTGTTCTGGAAGTTTTCCTTCCTGAATCTTTTTTTGCACCCCATTTTGAAAGTAGAGATTGTTTTCCTTGGGAGAAAAGAGAAATTTCTTGGAATTGCTGCACTGTTGGCAGATGTCAACGTTTTAGAAAAGAAATCCAGGTTCCTGGATGTAATTTTCTTTCTTTATGTAGAATGTGTGATTCTCATAGCACTGATGATGTTTTATCAGTGGTAATTATAAGCAAGATACTGTGTGAGGATTTCCTCTTTTTGGAAGATATAATTGAGTATTTGTACAACACACTCAGCATTTTCCTGGAATTAATCCCCAGTGTTTCACATTTAAGATGATCTTCTTCTAACAGCTTCTTTTAACTTTAAACACATAGGTTTGGGGCAATATCTGTTATTTTGCTCAGAGTCCAAAACCAGTTCAGACTAAAGCTCCAGAAATGTGATGGAAATTTGAGATTGGACTCAGCATAGAACAGAAGGCGATGAGACATTTGGTTTAGTCAAGGATTTTGTCTTTTGTAGCACTTGAAATCAATAGGATGGAGTTAAATTCTCCTATTGCTGCATAAATATAAATTAATTACTTTTGGTTCTACCTTTCTCATGTACTCATTAGTTGTCTTGATTAAAATTATTGCCTTGAGTTTGGAAAATTAAATAATTTTAATCATTACTTTAAAAGATGTATATCAGCAAAGACTGAATACTTCAATTTGGAGTTCATAGAACCTCCTAACTGCAAAATTTTTTCTGGTTGTAGAGAAAACATGGTTAGGTAGATCTTGGATGATGATCTAGTAAAGCTCACATAAATTATTGCTGAAAAACTTTGAAGGAAAATAAACAATAAAAATAAATTTTAGGATGTGGATTAATGTAGGAATTAATATGTCTCCAATTAACAGATTTGTATCCAGAAAGGACGAATTACATCTTGTTAACATGATTTTTTTTTTTAATATATATGTGTATATGTGTTGATTTTGGAGAAGTTTTTATGTTTTAATGCAACACTAATAAACACAAGTGTTTGCTGGTAAGGATGCAGTCAGAACTTGTCAATATGGTCTTGATTTCCTACTGCTGAGTTCAACATGGTGTGCTCAGGTGATGTGTTAAAGAAATCTGTGTGGTTTGATTTGTTTTTTAAAATTAAATTAAACTTTTATTCTACTTAAATGCTTCCTTATTAAGGTTCTTGTAAATGAAAACATTTAGGTGTCTACTAATCACCAATGGCAGCCAATATATTTCTCAATTAATCAAGTAAAGCCTGTTAAATGCAGTTTAAGAACCATTTTATGGGGATTCTCAGTGACACCTCTGCAAATGTACTTGAGTAAACTTTATTTGAGACCTTACCAGGGCTCTTGGGCAAACAAAGCTTTACTCCTCCAATGACTAACAGCCTGCATTGAGGGCTGTGCAGCCTTGAGGAGCAGTGAACCTGTAAACCCATTAAATTTACTGTGTTCTGCAGCACAGAATATCCTTGCCTTCAGTGGTTTCCTAACTGGTCATAGGGAAATGCAAAGAGGTTGAGTAGAGGGGTACTACTACCAATCCCTATTCCTAAATATCTGTGGAGATGCTCAGATCAAAAGGAGGATACAATTAATTTAAGCTAATTCTTCTTTAATGCAGTCCTTCACCAAAATAATTATGTTGCTGAGCATAGCAGAGACTTAAATAAAGACCTTCTTTCACAAGGATGAAATTTCCCAGTTCTGTGGCCCAGAGGTATTCCCATAAGATGCTCTCTGTGCAGTCAGTGTGTATTCTTTTTTGGGGGATATAAATCCTCAGAAGTATTTTTAATGGTGTATTAGCTGTGACTTATGGAGGGGACCTGGGTTTCATTTGCCTAGGAGCTTTCATTACAGGTGTCTTTGGAAGCTTGATGGCAGGAGATAGAATCAAAAATAGAGGTGAAAAGGAGTTATTACTTGTCAGAGACCCTTATTTTCCCTGCTACTCTGCAGGACTCTGTGAAATGGCCCAGATTACAGATCGATAATGGAGTGCTTGCACTCAGCTAAAACCAAAACCCCATAAACTTTAAAACACAGAATCAGTGCTGGGCTGGGAGCTTGCTGAGAGCTGAGCTTTACTGCTTGGCTCATCCAGCTGAGATCTGGGGAATATTTATCTTCTCAGTGGTGTCAGTAGAGGCTGAGCTGGCTGCTCTGGCAGTCCTGCCATTCTTCTGCAGAGACACCAGTTATAATGCTCCAAAAGACTCTGCAAATGCACTGCCTTCCTACCAACTGCTGGAGCTGCTGAGGGATTGAACAGTGTCTTCCAAGGGAATAATAGCACCTCAGAAAATGCACTTCTCTATAATGCCTGCCTTACCTTTTTGAACTCTGCAGAGGACACATTTTCTGTTGGTGAGATTAGCACCATGTCTGGACAGCAGTGCACATCTAATTTTTTTTAAATTCTGCTTTTACTCAAGTGGCTGTAAGTGTGGCAGAAGTTTCAGGTTCTGATACACAGCTCTAGGGGTGTGTTCTGAGGAGTACATGTGTGGTAGTTCTTCTAGAGATGCTGTGCTAATCTCCATAGGGTTCTCCCTGGGAGGTTCTCTACAGCTGTTTAGGAAATCTGCATCCATGAGACAGCACAAGCCAGAAACTGGAGTGCCCCAGCCCATTCTGTGCCCTCCCCAGCCTGGATGAGTGCTGGGTGGACAGAGTGGGGTGATGGGGACAGGGTCCACCAACAGCTCCTGGTGCAGTAAATTAAGACTTGCAGGTGTCCCAGAGGCCCAAAATGCTACATCACACAGAAATCTTGCCTTGTACACCACTTTCTGCAATATTTGTTCTTTTTTATCATAGCTTTACATGCTACTGTGGCTGCTATACTTTCTCTGTATTTTTTAGTCTTAACTGAATATTATTATTATATAAATAATAGCTTTTATTAGACCTTTTTAAGTGCTCCCTTTTTCCTGTCTTTGATGGTCCCTGCAGGTGTATTAACACAGAATTTGTACCTTGATACTTTCTCGCTGCAAGGTGTGTGTGAAAATCTCACAAGATAGCTGATGACCTCTTTTGCATTGCTAAGTGGTGACAGCAGGACTCCAGGATCACAGGGTAACAGGCAAGAGTCCACTGGAATATTTATAATGATCTCTTAAAAGCTGTGTGGAGCTTGAAAAAGTCATGAGAGAAACACCTGTGGGGCAAGCATGAATTTTCATGGGATCAGAGGGCAGCTGGGTTTGCAAGGAAGCTTGAGAAGCCTCTAATCCAAATTTCTGCTCAGAGCAGGGTCAGCCACAGGTTCAGCCCAGGCTGCTCAGGGCCTGATCCAGCCAGGGTTTGAAATACATGGAGGCTGGAGACTGCACTGGGCAGGAACTGCTCCACTGCCTCACTGATCTCATGGGGGAAAAGCTTTTCTGTCTTTCCAGTGTGAATTGGCAGCTGGTTTCAGCTTCTGCCATCACCCTTCTGTGCAGCCCTTGAAGGGCTGGTCTCTGCCTTGTGATGACCTCCCCGTGGGCAGTGGGGGCAGCTGCTGGGTCACCTCAAAGCCACCCACTGTCCACCCTGAAGGAGCCCCAGCCCCTCAGCCTTTCATTCTAGAACTTGTCCTTCAGCCCCCTGCTCATCCTTCTTTCTGCAGTGTGATCTTTATCAAAGTCTGGTTTTGTCTTGGGCACTGAGGAGGTGGGGATGGGACGTTCCAGATTCAACCTCACAAGTGTTGAGTGTGAGGGATTCTTTCACCACTTTCCTCCACTTTGTTCCTTCTGCTCTTGGCCCTTTCCTTTCAAATTTCAATGCACATTGACTAGAAGAGAGTCCCTTGCCTTCATTCTTTGAAAGACTTTCACCTCTTCAAGGTACATTTCCACTCACAACAGATTAAAAGACGTCTGGGAGTTGTTCATTTTCACCAGATACTCCCAAAATCATAGAGTGTCTGGAGCACCACAGACACCTCCTATCTCCAGATAGGAGCTGAATAAAGCTGAAGAAAGAAGGAAATAAAGAAGACTGAAAAATCAAAGCTCAGTGAAAATCTGGGCATAAGATTCAGGAAAATTCTTTACTGGTAAAAGGGATTTACTCTGTCAAAATAAGAAGAATTTTTAGATAGAGCCTTATTTTACTTTTAAAAATACATTTATTAGTTCTGCTCTGAAAAAGATTGCTACAGAGAATTCCTATCAGAGAGTAACTGCTTCCAGCTTTGGTGTTTTTAAAAGTTGAAAGTTTATTTTTGGGCAGAGGAACAGGCCACAAACTTCATACCCACTGTTAGGCTAAAAATTAGGCAGCCATGAACCCATAAAAATAGATGTCTTCATCAGTCATCTGAGCTATTTTCATTCATTTTCCTGTAGAGTCAAGCTTTAAGGGGATCTTTGCAGTGTGAGCACAAAGTGGGTGAGGTTTGTTTATGAAGGGATGAGGTGCTAATCCTTCCAAACTGATAACAGCCATGTATTTAGGGCCATGTAATACCTTGGCATTACTTTTTTATGTACAGAGGATTTCTGCAAATGGAAGCAACTGGAAATAGTTATCGTATTTCAGGTGTCCCAAGTGAGAGTTAAAGCTGCAGGTGATGTTTCAATAGCTCTGAATTAGAGAGTTCCATTTAATCCATTTCAGGTCGTGATGAACTCGTAGCCTTTGGTAAGAAGACTTGAGCCAGCCAGAAAAGATTGAATTACTTGTCCCATGGGAGGCTTTTCTCTGTTGCTGGAGAATTCAGGCACTTGGGGGTCAATGTGGAACAGCTTGGACAATGTCCTCTTGGCTGAGCCCCAAACCATCAAACCCTTCTCACTGGTTTTCTTTGCCAGCACTTGCTTCACCTTCACCAGTCCCAAGATATGCAAAGCCAAATTAAAAAAAAAGAAAAAAAAGAGCCCAGATGGGAAAAGATGACCAGATGTTTTGGTGAGGCTGGGATGATCCATTACAAAAGAATTCTGTTTTGTTGCCACAAACATAAAGACTGTTCTTGTGCATTGAAATACAGAGCTTTCATTATCCCAGGCCTTTGTTCTTCCCTTTCAGACAGATATTTCTGCATCTGCACTCTACTCGCCTCTGCATCATGGGTATAATGGAAAAGAAATGGCTTTTTCACCTGCCTGTAGCAATCATTTCTAGAAAATACTTTCCTAAGGAGCAGCAAGCCTTGCTGCAGTGCTCCTCTGAAAGGATTTAGCCACCTCAGGGCTGCTCCCAGGTGATCCGAGCTGCAATTCTTACAAAACTCCTGACCTCAACTTGCTTGTTCACTCATTCTCAGCAAATGCTTGTGTAAATTATGGTTTCTTTCTAATCAAATAAAACCTGTAAATAAGCTGGAATCCATAAACCTTGGACAACAGTGGTTTTAACTCAGTTAATGCGAGGTATGGCTGTGGTGTTTAGTGAGAATGGGAGTCTCAGACTATGAAAATATGTAGACATAAAGAAGTTCCTGGAAAAAAAGAAGTTTCTTTAGGAGTCATAACCTTAAATATCATTGTTGTTAATAAATGACAATTCAGCCTGACATAAAAATAAAGGTGTGTCATTCATACAGTCTTTTATTCAGAACTGTCAGGCCCTCAAAATACAAAGTTAAGAATGCACCTAATAATTCAAGAACAACAGGCAGGCTGTGTTTGCATCTAGGGTACCCAAAAGTACTTGAAGAGCAAACTTGACACAAACAAGGCTTCAGTTAATTCATAATTAATGAATAAGTAATTAAAGGTAAAGAGACTAAATAATTGAAGGTGAAGAGACTAATTTGTAAAATAAAACAAATTGGCTTCCCTGAGACTACTTTCTGATTCCACTGGTCTGTTGAGGAACCTTTCCTGAATTGTAGTGGCTGTACACATTTAGAAGCAATGTGAGGAAAAAAACAGGTTCTTGTAATAGATGACTGACTGAAATTGTGGCTTGACACTCTCAGCTTCACTGTGTTCTTCCCCACAGGTTAAAGAACCCATGTGTGATTTGTGTGCCTTTGTTTTTCTGAATGCTTGTGTAAGTTCACCAAATTGGGATTTTGGTTGCATTTTCAATCCCACCTATAATGTTAAGCCTTTAATTCTTACTTTAACAAAAGCTTTGCCTATCTGTCATCAGAACCTTATTATTTCCACGAGGTTTTGACCACTTCCATAAATAATTGCATATTCCAATACCTGCCCTGCTGCCAGAGCAATGTGGAGGGCTCCAAGCTCAGATCACCAGGACTTCACAGAGTCCTGAATGTGTTCCAGCTCTCAGAGATTTACAGGTCTGGGAGTTTTAAAAGGTTCATGCTCACAGGAAAAATGCTGTTCTCATGATTGAAACTTGCTGTGAATCTCCAGAAAAAGCGTGAGTTGAGTGTGTTTTATTGATTTGCTTAAATACTGAGTGAGTGAGATTTCAGGTTTTTTTAAACATCCCACACCAAAGGAAGTGGAATAACTGAAAACCACCTTGTTCATATTTAAGATTAGTTTGAACAGGAGCCTAGTGGCTTCTTAATGCACCTATCCATCTATAGGGCCAAAAAAAATCCATTTTGTAGATCCAGGCTGTAGCAGATGTGCTCAGTATTTTGTCTTCAAGGATTGTTCTCAGAATCCTTGTAGTGGTTTTATCTCAAATTGAACAGCTCAGTTTCTCCGTGAAATAATTGATTACTCAGATGAAATACTCTATTAACTTTGCTGTAGAGAGGTCTACAAGCAGGGTGTCTGCAGAAATGCAAATGTTCAAGCTGTTCATAATCCTTATGAGTGATATTAAAAAATTGGCATTATTTCCACAAACAGACATCTTTGTGCATCATCAGGGCAGGAAAAATTACAAACAGAAAATTCAACTACAAGCAGATAAAGCATATATCCCTTCTCTCGGACTGTTTAATTTATTTAAAGTAACTAGAATTTTAAAAACTAAGTGAAATTTTGGGTTGGTGACAAGCTCGGCACAGTTCATTTTAAAATCTAATTTAAACAAAGAATTGGCTGCTAAGACTCTTGGGCTGCCTGTGTTTTGAAGGCAACTAAAACATCATAATCTCAGTGTGATAAGGTGTAGTAGCAGATTTGTGTAGGAAAATGTTCCTTGTTCCATTCTGGAATTACTTTTTAAAAAAAGACCTTGCTATTTTATGCTTGTCTGAAGAAGTTTTAGAAAAATTATATATTATATGTTGAAATGGAGAGAAGATTCCTCCCCCCTTTATGCAGACAGGAATGTTTGAGTTACACAGGTGCAACNTTTTCTAAGGATATAGTTTTTTTTTTTTTTTTTTTTTTTTTTTTTTTTTTTTTTTTTTGTCAATGGCAGAGTTTGGCCCCTTACACCCTTCCAAACAATCCAGAAGCAGCATTTCCCTCCTGGTTTGGAACGCTGAATAAAGTTATATATTTCCCATTTCTTGACTGTTTTGGCATTCCTCCCTGAAAGGGAGGAAGAGCCTTACAAAGTTTCCTTTGGCCCAAACCCCAAAACATCTGCTGCAGCTGGGGGAAGCCGGCTCTGGCTGTGGTGGTGCCCACAGTGGGGGCTGGGGGTGGCCAGCAGCCCCCAGGGCCCTTCCTGGGGAGGGGAGATGCTGAGCTCCTGAGAGGGGGTGGCTGGGTGGCACTTTGAGGCTGCTAGAATTAGGAAGGCTTTGGGCACAGAAGAAATAATGTGGAATTATTGCGTGGTTTGGGTTGGAAGGGACCCTGAAGTTCATCTGACCTGGACACTAGGAGCTGAGTCTACACCCCCCTTGTGCCTTTGAAGGTTTTGTGAATTTATTCTGACTTTAGTTCTTTTTTTCTGAAAAAGCATCTGGTGAGCAAACTGAAAGGCCAGAAAATATTTTTAAGGCTTATGGGAACTTGAGAGAGGCTTCATTTTTCAAAAACTAAATAATTGCATTGTTGTGTTCGGGTAGCACTCAACAGCCAAACTTTTGTGCTCGTTCTCTTTCAAAACTCTGGTGCCCAAGCTCCAGTGGTCCCATCATCTCTCCATGTGCATGCTTGTGAAAAGCAATGCATGCTCTTTCAAACCCACAAAAAAAGGGGGTTATTTTAACCAACATCAGCTGATATTTGCTGAGGGTGTGCACATGGATGATGGGAGTTGACATGGGGAAATTTGCTGAGCTATGAATGAATGAAGCTGAGTTGAGAACCTGAGCCACACACACAGGGCAGTGTTTGCCAGCTGCTTTGGAGCTCATGGAATGAAATCCATGAAGACGGAAAGGCAGTTTGAAAGCACAAGACTCTCTCAGAGCTAACACAGCTGACACAGGAGGGGAGGGTTATGCCATCTTGTTTTCCTCATTCTATAAAAGGGAGGATGATAAATGCCAGTTTTTATTTCACTTGGAGTGTCTGGGGGATAAATGCTTTGAGGGGTGAATGCCTAATGACTATAAAGAGTAAGAATAAGCTACCAGAATAAGGTACCTTAAAAAACTCTGTAAGCCTAACCAGGCTCCCTCCCCATCTATTCCTGTGTAAAACTCCTCTTCAGGTAAGAGAGACAGTTCTGTTGTCTGGCAGCTTGGCAGGAGCAGCACTCAGGCTCATATCAGCAGGATGAGAATTTTAATTGACGATAAAGCCACTCAAGTTCATTAAGTTGGTCTTAATTTGTAGCTTAAAGGTAGCTAGTTTCCATTAAAAGTCAGATATAAATATATGCACACAGCGTGACCTGCTGCATGCCTTGGGTTTTGCTCTCCATCACAGAGCTTCCTGAGGGCTAATCACCCTCCCAAGGGAGCAAACAAGGGGGTGAGAAAAAAAGATGGAATTCCCACTGCAGAGCTTTTAGCAGAGCCCTTGGTCTGGGGAAAGATTTTTCTTTCCTTCCAAAGGAAAAGACAAACCTCTGATGCCCCAGAGCCCTTCATCTTGGGCCAAGACATGTGAACAGCTTCAGCGAAAGGAAAATATTTTTGTGAGATTCAGGTCTCCTCCTTGTTCTCCTGTTCTCCTTCTGTTGTTATGGTGTTGTTTTCAAAATATCTTTACCTCTCTTCTACAGCCTTAGGAAACTAATAAGAAAAAGTATCTGTTACTACTCCGAGAGCAACTTGTGCTTTTCTTTTAAGTGTTTGTGGAGAAAACCTTTCTATGAAGCTGGAAGCTTATCTAAATTAAAGCAGAGGACACGGAGGTGAGCAGTGGGACTGCCAGGTGATGCACTGAGAATACTCTGCTCTGTGGCCCAGGTTTTATTGGCAGCTTCTTTTTTACCTTTAACATCCTCAGTTTCTTGCAAAGAGACAGGGTAGACATATTTTTCCAACTGGTGTTAAAAATTCTTCTTTTACTGAAGGCCAGTAGTGATGTTTCTTTTTCTTTTGCACCAAAAGCAGTTCTTGAGGTGTGTATTTAAACATAAAAAACATAGATGGGATCTTTGGTACATGCCATACACATGCACAGGATGAAAAAATGGTCCTTAGGTCTTCTGTTTTGTTCATGTGTGGCGCAGCTGCAAAATACGGTGGAAAAAAGTTTTTTATGCATTTTTTGGAGCATGCTGTGTATCAGAACCAGTCTTTGGACATTCCCCTCATCCCCACTTCTCTTTCCCCTCACTATTCTCAGCTCCCAAGGATCATCTCTGGGCCAGAAAAATGTGTGCTTGCAAAGCAGGTAAAAGACACCCTTGAAAGGTAAAATAAGGATGCAGCTGAAGGATAGATTTGATAAGATTTCTAAAGCAATTTTATAAATAGATTTTGTGGAAATTTTTAGAGGAAATAATTGTGTGTATAGCTACAGGTCAGAGTAAATTCAAGAAAGATAGTTACAAATTTCAGATTTGAATGTTCAAACTGTCTGGTATTTTTTATTCTGACTTCACCTTTTTATGATATAATCATGCTTCAAGTCTGATAAATAAGGATGAAGCCTGTATATTCAGATGTATACCTACACAACTTCAATATTAATATGTATCTTTACTATTAGTAGCTGTTATTCTGAAGGCACNTTTATTAAGTATATAGTTTTAAAATATACTATTTAGTAAATAATAGTAAGTGTAATATATATTGAATATTAATATTGATGTGTATTAAATAATAGTCAAAAAGAGAGACAGTTTAAGGAGACTGGATTTAAAATTCCCCAGATGTTGGTGCCATGTAGGTGAAAGGCAGGAGGCAGAGAATTGAAAACAGACATGGACCTACAGTCAGGGAAACTACAGCCAAATATTATGATGACATCTCTGTCCTTCAGTCAGCATGTGTTAAATTAAAATAACAGTTGATAACGTCCTTCAGAAAGGACATCTTTTCATTCCCTGAGGCTGTAAGATACCTGACACCACCAGTGATGAATTCCTGGAGCCACAGGAGAACAGATTGCCCTTGAATCCCCTCTTCTCCAGTGTCCCAGTGTCTGAGGACACCTCTCGGTTTTCTTTAAGAATTTAAATGGTAAAAGGAACATCCAGCAATTCCCCAGCTCCAGATGTGGATCTGTATTTGACAGAGCAGGATGCAGATGTGTAGGGCTGTGCCTAGAATGGCACAGCTTCACCCATTTATCAAGGAAAGCTATTTGATCAAATAAAAATCTCAACAGATCCTGACAACCACCTGGTGGTGTGTGTGCCACAGCCAAAACTATCAACACATCAAGTGGAGGAGCTGATCACAGCTACAGGCTGAATCCTGCACAGAATGAGGAGCTGTCTGCTCACATCCCATTTTGAAAGGTTTGCTTTTTACTGATAAACAGCAGAATTCCAGNCAGCTCCCAAGGATCATCTCTGGGCCAGAAAAATGTGTGCTTGCAAAGCAGGTAAAAGACACCCTTGAAAGGTAAAATAAGGATGCAGCTGAAGGATAGATTTGATAAGATTTCTAAAGCAATTTTATAAATAGATTTTGTGGAAATTTTTAGAGGAAATAATTGTGTGTATAGCTACAGGTCAGAGTAAATTCAAGAAAGATAGTTACAAATTTCAGATTTGAATGTTCAAACTGTCTGGTATTTTTTATTCTGACTTCACCTTTTTATGATATAATCATGCTTCAAGTCTGATAAATAAGGATGAAGCCTGTATATTCAGATGTATACCTACACAACTTCAATATTAATATGTATCTTTACTATTAGTAGCTGTTATTCTGAAGGCACTTGTTTCCAATACTGCTTTTAGAAAAATTAACGTTTGTTCACTCTCCCTCTACAAAATAAAAATCTGAGTGAAAAAACCACACTTTCATCACTGATTTTTGTGGTGTTCAGACAGTTCTTTCCAACCTGGTCCATGCTGATAGTTTCAAACATTTCTCAGTACACTGCACTTTCAACCTGTTAAAATTCTAATTTTTGCAGTTAGGTGTACAATTTTGTAATTTGATGCTTATCTCACCCCCCCCAAAAAAAACCTCAAACCAACACTCCCCCCCCCACTCANCCACCTGGTGGTGTGTGTGCCACAGCCAAAACTATCAACACATCAAGTGGAGGAGCTGATCACAGCTACAGGCTGAATCCTGCACAGAATGAGGAGCTGTCTGCTCACATCCCATTTTGAAAGGTTTGCTTTTTACTGATAAACAGCAGAATTCCAGAATTCAGGCTGCAATTACAGCTGCACTGGCACTGCCTGACTGCATTCCTGGTTGTGGCATTCATGGACATCTTCCATGCAAAACAGAAATACATTCCTAGTCTTGGTGTGACTGGAGGAGTCTGTGAAGAATTATTGGTTTTGAGGAAGGTGCAGGCTACCTTTTATCGAGTATTTCTGCCTCAGTTTAAGGATAAGTGTCCTTTTTGGACCTCATGTATCTGGAGTCCCACCCATGCCATCAGTAGTAATAAAGCAAACACAAAATATTCAGTGATTCTGTTCAGTGACAGCTTCTGGAAATGCTGCACCTCACCCACAATTCTTTGCTGTAACAAGTGAGTGAAAACATAAATTATTCATTATATAAATTAATTGTTTCAGTATTTCCAATAATTAGCAAGCTGTGTTAAACAAACAGATTTTAAGTCAAAATTTTAACTGCAGAACGATCCAGTTCAGGTCCTTTGTGTGTTTCATTCTGTGGCTTGGTTGCATTGTTTTATTTGAAATGGCTTAACTGCCTGAAAGTGGTTTCATTTCAGCTTATTATTTCAAATGTATTTTTCCTTCAATTTTTTTTCTGTGGCAGTTTTAACTCCCTTCAGCAGAGATGTACATAGTCTGTCTTATATTTAGTGTATGAAAAGAAATATTTAGTGTTTCTATGTCATGTCTGAGACTAATTACAAATGTGATTTTATTTTTAAGCGAGCACTTATGACCTGCTTTATTTGAACAAATTCATTATTTTTCAGGACTATGTTAGGAATATATATCAAAAACTATTATCTGAAATACATTCCTTCAAAGACATAAAGCAGGAGCAAGTCCCATCTTTGCTTAAGAAACATCAGATTTGACTACTAGAGAGGTTTAAAATGAAAATTCTTTTGGTTTTAACCAGTTTCCTCTAATACATAATGAACCCTGAGTAACTCATTTAATGCTTGCAGAAGCCTGGGCTGAGGCCCAGGTATCCAAGTCCTTTCAGATAATCAACCTGTCTTCTCTCACTCCAACATCAGCTCTGCAGGGCCATGATGTAACATGGGAGATTTTGATGTTTGGGGGAGAAGTCTTCTGGAAATGAAAGCAGCAGTTACCTCTGCTCAGTCTGGAGTCTGGCACTGGGCTCTTTCTGCCCTCCCTGCTGGAACCATTAGGCTGTCTAAACTCCTCTTTGTCTTTTGAGACTCCTCTCCTACCTTTTCATGGGGAAAATGGGAAGGGAATGATGGAGGGGAGCAGCAGAGAGAGAATCCACCTCAGGCTGTGCCTCCCATGGCTGTGTCTGACTGAATTTTATCCTGGGCTATGAACCCTGCCAGCACTGAAGGTTTCTGGTATCCTACCCAGCTCTGGCCAGCACAGATCAGTTTGTTTTGAGGAGGATTTCACATCTGACACGTCCAATACCAAGAAAAAGCATCCCTTCAGTTTTTGAATGCTAAGATTTTTCTCCAGAGGAGTGTGGTGAAGCAGCCCACATGATCTTCAATTTCCCCAGACTCACAAAGGTGTTGGGCTGTATGGAAGGGAGTTCTGCCACTGGATTCATTTAGGGGAAAAAATAAATTGTTAGGAATTTTTAAATTATTACACTTACAGTGAAACAAGAGAAAATAAAAAAGGCAAACTCAATCATGGATCTTTATTTGCGAACTAAACCACAAGCAGATCTCAGTGACTGTTTTGTGCTGATATGTCAGCACTTTGGAGGTGTTAGAGAGTATTTTTTTCTTAGTCAGTGTTATTGTATGGATCATGTGAGCTGCTTGTTACCCAGAAAACTGAGGTGTGTGGTCAGGCAATGCTTTGACCCCAGGGGAAAATGGAATTTCAACACTCCATAAATTTATTTCCTCAATTTATGAAACAATGTTGCAGAGGACACTTCTGCAAAAGCAAATCTTTGGGACTTCTGTCTCAAGCACCTATAAAAGTTCTCCGATATCTAGAAAATCTAAGATGTAATGTTCCAGGGGATATTTCCACAGAGTGGTAGAAATGTATTTGTGGAAGAGGGAAAGAAATCTGTTGCTAGAAAGGATCACTCAAAATGTTTTCCTTCCACCTGTGGATCACAAAGACTTCTGGTGGTTGCTCAAGTCATGGCTCTGTGCAAAAGCTGAAATAGGTGCTGTGAAATAAAGAAAATGAGATGATAAAATGAAATATAGAATATTTCATGTGCTATGAAATAATGAAAATGTCCTGAGCAGCACAGTGAGCCAGAGCAGTGGTCCTGGCATGGTGCCTTAGGGGCAAAGTGTGGGAAGCTGCCACTGATTTAGTTCAGGTTTGCAGGAAAAGGTGTGATGCCCACAGGGTGGTTTTTGCCAGTATTGCTGCTGGGAACACTGGGCTGCTCTCTGTCACTCCTGCTGATGATGACATTTCAGAATAAGTTCGATAAAATTCCGGAAAATGCTCTGTCAGGAACCCTTATGACCAAGAATGGGGAAAAACATTAAGCAGTAGGAATCTCAGCCAAATACTCCCATCTCATTTCATTTGATCATTTTAATGATTTACCATTTCCTTGACTGACTTCTGTGACAACTTTGTCTTGGGTGTTAAAGTGATTTTTAATTTATTTTTTAAAATTATTTTTACAAGTGGCATGATTTCCCTTTCAGATGGGTTCTGAGTAGGGGTGGCTTTTCCTGATGCTCACTTTGTCAGATCAGCAGAGAAAATTGAACAAAGGAAGTTTCCTTTGATAACTTATAATAATTTAATTTTTGATCATTTTCCTTTGATAATTTAAGATAGTCTTCCTGAGCAAGCCAATGAAGCATGATGTGATTCATTTCAGCTCAGAGGCACTTATGAAAATCATGGAGATGGCAAAGGGTGGAAAAACATGTCTTAAAGTCCCAAAAACAGGAGCTGGGCTTTTTGGTTGGCCTTCTTATCATCCTTACCAGTCTTCTCGCTCAGTCTTTTACTACTACCTTACCTCTTTATTTGCTTTTAATGTTAATATTTTGGTAACTAACAGATATGAGAAGCTCCCTGTATGTTTTGGGACATGTCAGAATTTGTACTTGTTGCTAGCCCAGCTGACAGGACACAGAAGTCAAAACTGGAGGCTGCATTCAGGATGTTGTGACTGTTGTTTTTGTCTGCTCGTCTGTAAAATTAGGATTATTTTCTGATTATTTTGTAACCAAAACTTATGGCTTTGTGTAAAAGACTTGAGGACATAGAATATTTTTGTGTTGAACAAATGCAAAAGATTTATCTGTCCACAGAGTTGCAGGCTGACAGTGGAAGAAAATATCTGAAACAGAGGTTTAGAAAATAATTGTATTAAATTTAAGATTACAAGTTATTTGGAATTTTATCCAACTTTGCTCTTGAAAGTTACAGAGAGCAAAGGGTGTTTTTATTTGTTTTTTTTTTTTTTTAATGTTTTGAGTGCCTCATTGGGGAGAAATCAAACGGAACTATAAAAGGTCAGTAGTTTCAAAAAATAAAAGTTCTTCAAGATCAGCTATCCAGATTTCTTGTTTAAAAATAGCACTTTGCAATTTTGGTTTATAAATTTTGCTGGATAATTCAGGTAAGCAAAATAGATACACACATATTAAAAGTTTGAGAATTTCCTGATTACAGGAGAGTAATACTGGTCACCCTGAGGGGGAAATCAGTAAAGGCTAAGAGATGTATCCAGTGGAGAGTCAGGAGTGGGTGAAGGCAGCAGAATTTCAAAGCAGAGAATTTTGAGTAAGAAGAACAAGCAGGCAGCAAAACAGACTCTCAAAAAAAACCCCTAAAAAACCACAAACAAACACCCCCTCCAAAAAAATCCCCCGAAAACCCCAAAAAACAATACCAAAACAAAAAAAAACAAACCCAAAACCACCCCAACTCCAAAATCAAGGATGGAAGAAAGAAAAAAGACCTCAAACAGCAATGAGAAAACTTTTAAATTCTTCTGAATTCTTCTGAAAGCAGCAATTGCAAAGTGAAATCTAACCAGCATGGGTGCTCCTTATCAGGAGGGCTTTGTTCCATTTCTCTTCTGTGGCCCTCCTGGCATGAAGGGCCATTCCAGCCTTGCCTTCCCAAACGAAACNNGGCATGAAGGGCCATTCCAGCCTTGCCTTCCCAATGCAGAATCTGGGCTGGGAGCAGTGTGGGCCACGAGTCTTGAATCACTGTTTATTCCATGTGTTGACAGGTTGCCATGGGCCCATCCCTTTTTTTCTCCCTCAGTTGAAGAATTTTTTTTACCTCTACCTCTATGTGAGAAATCTCTGTGCTCACCAATATGAAGACTGTGCCGGGGAAGTGAAGAAAATGGGTGGCAGGTTCAGGAAGAGAACACATTTCTAATTTTAATGT
>VYZP01079046.1:0-33262 GCA_013400635.1 Hypocryptadius cinnamomeus | reverse complement strand
CCCTGCCAAGTTCTACACCCTCTTTGGTCGTAGTTACTAAATCACTGGTGAAAGAACCTTCTCCTTTATCTGTGAATTGAACTTTTTTTAATAAGACTGAAATAGCCCCTTAAACTTTAATCGGTTTTGTGACCTTTTTAAATAATTCAAAAACAAAGCCATAAACCATAACTCGGCTCCCCAGTGGTCAGTCTTAGGCTAGCAGTAATTCACAGACTTTTCTGTAAACATCTCCAATAAAATAAAGATGTACTGTGAGCTGTAACATGCTGTGGTGGGTTTTTTCTGTGTTGCTCAGTAGGGAGGAATAGGTATCCTTTGCTCATGTCTTTTTTTCTGGTTTGGTGCATGTATTTCCTTGTACATTGAGAAAATGCTTGAAAGGTTGGAGAGAATGTCATAAGAACTACAGTATACTTCAGCATGCTGACATCTACTTTCTAGATAAAACATCTGCTTTTAATTTTGCCTTCAAATTTTTCAGTAGAGACTTGCTGCTAACCTGTAGGCATAGTAATTACTACCTTTAGAAAACTCCCATCTGAAGCCAGGTCTTTCAAGGAATATTTTCATAAAAACATAAAATCAAATGGCTTGGAAGGGGCCTTAAAGATATCTTGCTCCAATTCCCCTGCCGTGACAGGGACACCTTCCACTAGACCCGGTTGCTTAGAGACCCATCCAGCCTGGTCTTGAGCACTTCCAGGCATGGAGCATCCACAACTTCCCTTGGCAACCTGTTCCAGTACCTCACCACACTCACAAGTCAAGCGTTCCTTCTTAGTATCTCACCTGAACCTGCCTTCTTTCAATTTAAAGCCATTCCCCCTTATCCTATCACTACCTACCCTTGTAAGTCCCTCTACAGGTTTCTCGCAGGCTCCTTTAGGTTCTGGGAGGTGCTCTAAGGTCTCCCTGAAGCCATCTCTGCTCCAGGCTGATCAACCCCAACTCTCAGCCTGTCTGCACAGGAGAGGTGCTCCATACCTGTGGATCTCCTTATCACCCTTCTCTGGACTCATTCCAATAGCTCTACATTGTTCTTATGTTGGTGGCCCTAGAGCTGGACACAGCACTCCAGGTGGGGTCTCATGAACGCAGAAGTAGATAGAAAGAATCACCTCCCAGATTTTCACCCCCTTGTAAAGCAAGTTTGAAAGATTAACTGGCACCTTGTAGCAAGGTGCAGGTGGTGGCCATTTCTTGCAGATATTTTGCCAAGCTCTGTTTTTCTTATTTTGCAAACTGTCCTTAATGGTTTTCTGACAGTGATACTGCAATGAGTAATGCAAAGGCAGTCTGAAGAGACTTAAGTTCAGTGCTAGAGATTTTAGCCTGTGGTTATATCTACAGCATGTTTCATAAAACCTTTTTTGCTTTTCCTACACTTACCAAGTGTTGCTCTAGCAGAGGAGGCTGGATGTTACAGAGTTGCAAAATCATTTTAAAAATAACATCACTTCCACTCTGAGCACAAGACTGGCTTTAAAAACTGAAGAGGTGGTCCTGGCACAAAACAGTGGTTAGATGACACACACTTGATTTACTTTTTTTCCTCCTGTATGTTTGGAGGCTGTCTACCTTCACACCTTTTCCTGAAAAGAGTATAGTGAAAACTTGGTTATTAAAAAGTTGGACCAGTGAGATCCTCCCCAAACTCTTCTTGGCCCAACACTACATGGCTGCCTGTTTCCAAAAACCTGGTTTTATGAAGCAGCCATGGTCTAAAGCATGCAGGAGACTTAGAGTGCTATTGCCAGATCTCTGTTTTTCAGACATGCAGAATATTTGCTTTTCCCCAGATTCCGGGGTCAGCCTTCCTAGTCAAAATTTTGAATATTAAAATTTGAACCTGGCCTGTCCAATTTAAGGTCGTGTGCCTTGTGCCCCAGTTTTTCCACAGAAAAGTAAAATAAATTTAAAATATTTCAGATCAGCTTGCTCAGAGTGCTTGAAACTTGGAAATTCTCTGTAATATTCATTGGATTATGGTTAGTCCTGAAAGGTTTGCTTCAATTGCATCTTAAAATCATCTATCTTGCATTTGCATAGATATTTTCTCAGGGGTAGTAAATGGGCAAAGGATTTAGGGAAAGATTTGTCTGTGCATGCATTTATCTTTGGATACAGTTGACAAAGCAGATGAGTGGCCCTAAGGTCTGTATCCTGGTGTGCTGCCTCTAATGCTGGCTGGCATTGTACTTTGAGAAACAGTGAGCAATAGCGCCACAGTGGTGTTTTCACAGCCTGAAATGGTGGGTGACTAAGAGTAGCCTGGAGAAGGACATCTTAGGGTATAAGAGGCAGGAATGTGCATAGATTTTTTAGCAGAGAAAACCAGATTTTTTAAGAGTGGTTTGAACAAACAGCCAACCTTCAACCAGCTGACTGGATCAAATCTTCCAGTAAACATGTTGACACACTGGTCTTAGAAATGAGCTGCTGTGAGCCTACAAAAGGGTTTGTTTGAAGACAGATTTCACAGAAGCCCAGCCTTTTTTTTCTTTCTTCTTTTTTTTTTCCCCTCTTACTTTTCCTGAACATATTTCTTCCTGGTCATAAGGCTTGAAGAGTCTGAAATGTTGATACCTCACATGCACATGTCCCTGTGACGATCTTCCACAAGGAGACTAATATTTACCTGGGAGAGATAACATCCATGTCAACTATCCTTTTGCCAAAAGCACAATCTGAGCTATCTGTGAAGCATTATAGAAAAAATCTTTCAGACCCTGAGTAGATTTTGTCTGTAATAAAAATAGGGATATGAATTGGAATAATACACTGCTGTTGATTAAATGATACTGCTTTGTGTTTATAATAGAATTGCAAAATTCGTGGGGTTCTTTAGTTCTAATGTACTGATAAATTCGGGTTAAATTGTAAAGGTGTAAGGGAAGTGCCTTAACATCGTGGTAGCAGTTCCTTATTGGAAACCGAGCACAGGTGAACATTTTAGCTCTGCTGCAGAGGAAGTGCTTCATTTATCTCTTGTTTTGGTAATCACAGCCTTGTGTAAGGCAGGGCTTTTGAGACTGTTGAAGCTTGACCTCGGTCTGTACCCACTGAAAGGAGAATAACTTGAAAAAAAATTCTCACCTTTCATGCTCTGTAGTTTGGGTAATAAAATAAGTAGTTAAACATCACTTTAATCAAAGAAGGGAAAGAAAAACGCTGTGGAAATAGCTGGGATGGAAGTGGTGACACAGGTGTGAGAAGATGAACAGGAAGATGAGAAAGTGCCAGTTTTCAATGTTGTAATTAGTTGTAGTAATCCACCCTTCCAGGCTTAATGGTGTTCTTAAAATGGCAGGAGGAGGGGAACCCTTGAGTTGCAGCTGCAGCGTGTAGGTAGGCAAATGACCAAATGTTAAACGTTACGTATGTTGGCAGGAAAGGCTTCTAACAAACTGGACTTTGAACATAAATATTTTGGCTGTTGAAACCCTGTGAGCAAAAATCCAGATGAAAAGTGGGGGTGGATGTTTGTTTTTAACTTAAAGTTAATTCACCTTGGGAATCCTAAGGCCAGCAGGGACATTTGGTCAGCTCGGGTTATCAATATTATCTTATCTCTCCATGGCTGTACTGCATGTAATTAATGTAATTTCCTTCTGTCCTACCTCATAACTAACTGTGTGCATATATGTACACAGATGGGCATTTTAAATAAAAAACTGGATCATAAATTTTTCAAGGAAAACACCTGGTCTTATGGCCCATACTGCCTGGTGTGCCATTAGTGGTAGTTTGTGAGTTTGTGTTAATATGGGGACACTCAGCTCAACAGGTGCTGCAATGAGTGACAAAAAATGTTACTGCTTCAGGATCTATTTTCCAGAAATGGCACAAAGTACAAGCTAGGATGTCAGCAGCTTGAACTTCTGGTTGTGCTTTCCCCAAATCTGACTTTTATGTGCAAGCAAAAGAATTGCTTTCAGATAGGTTTTCAAAATGGGAAAAAAACAATGTGCTTTGGGTTTATTGTTAAGCCTCAGCTTCCATGTCTACTAGCTGGCCTCCAAAATTTCTCCATATACATGAGCAATGTTAAAATGTGCTAAAAGTACAAGAAGTTGTTGTATAGTTGTTGTATTAGGTTGCTAAATTGGAAGATACATCAGTGCAGTTGTCTTTGAAGACTGTTCTATGGACAGTGTCTTCAGTGAGTCTCACAAGCAGTTCATGTTCATTGTGCTCTTAAAAATCATGTCCACCCAACATGGATTTCAAATGTCTTTTTGCACAGGTGTATAGTAAGATTTTTTCAGTACTAAAATTACTGGCAATAGAAATGGCAGGAAGAGACATGAAAGGAGAGTTTTATGCAAAAGAGAGGTCTTTTCTAACCACTTAAAATTCTGATCCACCTTCTTATGCTCTCCTGTCTGGGCCTTACTCAGTTTTTCAAGACACTGACACTGAGTGGAGTGGCAAGTACCGGTGCTCCCAGTAGTCTTCCTAGGTTTATTTTTGGTTTTGTAGGAAAAAATGCCTCCTGAGGGTGGGACACTTGCAGGACGGCAGCCCTCACGGTGTCTTCACATGGCAAATCTCGCCGAACTGCCCTTTAAACTGATTTATTGTTTTACTGCTTCCTATAAAAGTGGCTCCCAGGCATGAGCAGCACTGACAGCTGAAGGGCAGGATCGCGGGCAGGGAGCTGCTCCCCGCTCAGCGCTGTCTCCGCAGATCCCAGGAGCAAGGGGCAGGGAGCCGCAGGAATGGGCCGCTACTCAGGCCGCAGCAGCCGCCTCATCCTCATGTGCGTGGTGAGCCTCGCCATTTTCGCCATTGAGATCTCGGTTGCCTACGTGGGCAATTCTCTCTCCTTGGCCTCAGATGCCTTTGCTGTTCTCTCCCACTTGATCTCCATGATCATCGGGCTGGTTGGCGTGCGGTTCAGCCGTGTTAAGTGGCACAAAGCCAGCACGTTCGGCTTCAGCCGGGCAGACGTGCTGGGGGCTTTCGGCAACTCTGTCTTTGCCACCGCGCTCATGTTCAGCATCTTCGTGGAGGCTGTCAAGAGGTTTATCAACCCTCAGAAGACTGAGAAAGCGCTGCTCGTCCTCATTATTGGGGTTTCAGGTCTGTTCTTCAACCTGTTGAACTACGTTATCTTCATGGAGTGCTGCTATTGTCATGCAGTCCCCGGGGACACCGAAACAGGTAAATAAGCTCAGGCGGCTGCTCTGCCCCTGGCACTCCTGCTTGGTTACATGGACTATTTACTGCTTCTCTGGGATGGGCAAGGAAAATGTAGTTTTCTTCACTCTTGTTAGCAAGGGTGATGGATTTTATGCCTGAACCTGTGCATGTTTCCAGCTGTTGCCGCAGGTGTTTATCAGTAAGTAATGGGCAAGCAGTTTAAGTGTTGTCTTTCCAAAGTGTACAGTGATCTGCAAGGGAAATTTCTTCGCTAATCCACTGACTGGCCAAACACAGGACAAAGCGTGCTACCACCCTTAGGAGATACTTGTTAAAAAATACCTAATCCCAAAATACCAGTCATCTCCAATCTCCACTTCTCAATATTTCAGTAGTTCTGCTGTTTCAGTAGTTCTGCTTTTATCAGAGTTATCTTTGGAGCAGTGTTCACTGTTTGCAGGAGACAAAAGAATAGGTAAGTGCAAAAGGAGAGTCTCACCCTTTCTTGTTTTGGGAATATGTTGTGAAAATATTTGGATGCTGACTGAAAAGTCCTGTGACTACAGTGCCGAGGATTCTTTACTGATGTTTGTTAACCCATGCTTGGGAGAGCATGCAGAGGAGAAATGGGCATACTTGGCCACAGAAATATTTTGTGGGACTTTCTCTTCAGTGCATAGAGTTTTTGCCTTTCAGTTTATTTTTCTTAGCATAGGATTTAAAAATTTCTACATTTGGGAGGAGAGATGGGGACTGATATTTTTATTCCTGGAGAAATTCTCTCACTTCATTTGATGTAATACACATGTGAGCTCTTTTTCTCTCGGAATGTTTTTATATACACATACAAATGTATTTCTTAAAACTAGAAATATTTCAGTTGAGATAGGAGCGAAATATTTGCAAAGTGTTAACTGGATGTACTGGGGGGAAAGCTGAGAGCCTGGCTGAAAAAGCAGCTGCTGTTACATACTGCTCTAGGTGAGGTAAGGTAAGTTCTGTGTTTGACTTTCAGGCTGGACAGGGCTTTGGAACTAGAAATTAAAAATTTGTCAGCTTGTGTTATAGTGCTTAATGTGTTTTCTGATGGACTTTTAAATTAGAAACTATTTCTGTTTATCATTAAAGGTATCTCCAGCTCATATTAAAGCTTTAACTTTGTTGCAGCTTAACATTAAAGCCAGATGCATAACTGATTTTTGTGCCTGCTTGTTTATATGCCCACCTGTTTAAAATTGAAGCTTCTCTTACTGTAAATTTCTGGTCATATGTAATTTTCTGGGGGATTTGATTGGCTTTTGTGCTGGGAACTTTCAGCAATTCGTGACAAAGTCTCTGCTTATGATGACTTATTGGAAGGCAGCTTCTGAAATTGTGCTTCTGAGTGAAGTTAAGGAGGGGGAACACATCAGCACTTACAAAGGAATTAACTGAAATTAGTGGCAATTGTGTAGCGAATGATGATATCACTGAATTTTGAGGATCCTGCTCCTAATAACTTTCTGGGACAACACATCCATCCCTCTCCCTCCAATAGACTCATGTCCAAAAACCTGGCAACTCGACTTTATTTTCAACTGAATTTAAGTTGCATGAGCCAGGGATGAATTTTGTACTATCCCATAAATATAGTGTGTAGATTTGCTGCTGGTTTTGCCTCTCTGTTTCTGGTACAGTGAAACTTCTCTGCTTCCAGTTGTGCCTACAGACAAGATAATGCTGTTTTATAAAGTAGAGGAAATGCTCTTTTCTTCTGAACTTAATTTTGCAATTCCCAGTTAGGTAAAATTTCACATTTATTTCCTCTAATCCTCTTTATATTAAACCTGAGTGGGATTTTATTACATTTCTTTCAAAAGAAAGAATAGATAGCTGTAGTCTGAAAAATATACTTGCATGTTTCACATATATTTCAAGGATATATTAAAAAACATGAAAAAAGAGGAATTCCATCCCTCTGCCTCTTGTCAGCCTGCATATAAAGAAAATACGCTCTTTCCTGGAGCTGTAAGGCAAGGTGAATTTTCTAGTGTGTCAGCACCGCTAGCAGAAATTCGAGCAGATGGACATGATGTCTGAGTGCTGCTGGTGCTGTCCAGCTTTCCATAGGCAACACCTTTGGAGACACCTGGGCAGGCTCCTGACATCAGTGATGGTTTGCTGGAAGGTAAAGGTTTGTAGAGTAGCTCTCTACCTCTTAAGCTTTCTAGGGAAAGAGAACAATTGCCTTCACATCTCTCTTTTCCAGGCAGGAAATTGATTTAAACCACCCTGTCCTCTCTTGTTTGCACCACCTTGAAAAAAACAAAACAAAAATTGAAGAGAGCAGGTCCATCCTCTAGTGCTGAACTGTGTGTGCTGAGGGCAGTGGGGGCATCTGAATCCACTGAAGCAAATTCTTCTGTGTGTATTAGTGCCACAATTAATCACCATAGGCAGCAGTTCATCTCATTGCTCTGCTGCAAGGCCGACCATCAGGGATGGAACAATTAGCTGGTGGGTTTCCTGGATGCTGCTGACAGCAGGGGCAGAGTGAGATGTGTCTATAATGAGCCCAGTGGACTCTGAGGAAGGTGTTTACAGGTGCCAACTCAGCTCTCCATTTTTTTCCCTTGTTCTACAGCTGTACTCCTCATTTAACTCATTGTAACATCCACTCCCCAAGTTCTCATCTTAGTATGAATATTCTTGTTGAGCGAGTATAAATGTGTTTTTTCCAAGTTACCATCCCTGCTTACCCAGACAGAGCCAATTTCCTCCGTCATCCATTTTCTAGGTTTGTTTTGCTTCTCACCCCTAACTCTTCAATCCCGCACCCTTCATTTTTCTGGGTTTTGCTACCCTTTTGCTCTGTGTCTTATTCCCTAAGTCTTCATCTGCTGCCATTCCCCTTTGCCTCTTTCTCTCTCTCATTTGTTCAAATTACAGCTGTCCAGCTGTAAATACCTCTCTCTTCCAACCAGGCTGAATTCAGGTCTCTCTGTCCTCTAGGTCCATCCTTGTGGATCCTTGCACTTGATTCAGACAAATGCACTTCCCCACACCAAGTCAGGACTAAGAGGAGAGGTCAGCAAGAGGCCAGGGAGGACATGCCCCTGTTCTTTCGTTTGGTGCTGACCCAGACCAGCCACTACAGGTATAAAAGTATTTCTAGACTCTCCGAAGGAAGTGCTGAGTAGAGGAGTTTGAGCCAGCTGGGCCATCAGCAAAGGGCATCACGGACTAATTAGTACTTTGGCTTAAAATCTAGTAAATACTTGTTAAAAACCAGAAATATTAAAGCTTCCCTAAGAAACTCTTCCCAGAAATTGAAATTCACAGAAGACTTTTCTTGCTGTTGCTGCTGGAAATGACAGAGCACCTTCAGCTAGGGCTTTATGACACTTTTGAGGTCTTGTATCTTATACAGGAAATTTTGGCACAAAGATGAAGAACATGACTGAATAGTAAACATATGTAAATAAAAAACATCACGCTCTCATAATAAATACCAGGCAATTTTAATACTGGCCATATACCTTACAACCAGTTGTAAAAATACAGAAGCCTGTTTTACTGCACACAGATACCAAATTACTCTTGTCCATGTAGGACAGTGCAATTGTCTCTTTGGTCTCATTTATAGACAGTTTTAAACCATTAGAGGTACCACAGTTTGAAAAGCACCACCTTAGTCTGATCATAGTAATTCTCTCTTGTTTTTCTTGAGAAAATAAATAAAGGTTTAACCTGGAGAAAACATTTGTTCTGCTGTCTTGTGATCTGTACAGGGAGGTGGGGAGGGAAGTAGGAAATAAAGATGTCACCCAGCCCAACCCACTTGACACTGAGCCACCCATGAAATGTGTCAGACTGGGAGAAACAGCTCTCATCTTCTCACGAGACACCTCATGGTCTTTGCACAGCTCATTAAATAAAACATGTTCTATGTTAGCAGCCAAGTGCCTTTTGCTTTTAATGACCCTGTTTGTGCAATTTAGCAGGTATATGAGCTTTTGGTGTGGCATCACTGCTGGGTCTTGGTTCTCCTCTTTCAGTGTGTACCAGCAGCCTGCCTCTCAGATAAGAGCTGGAAAATAAGTTAGCACTCACATAAATGGAAAACATACCTTCTTTCTCCTTATGGATCTATGCAGAGTAGATAGATCCATAGAGATAGATCCGTAGAGAGTTTCTTTATTCTGAGGCTTTCTGCGAGGTAAATCTTTTTTCCAGGCTTTGTACGTAGGACACATATGGGGGCAGATGTGTGAATGAAGAGAGGCACTCACCTTTACTGGCTGGGTGATTTGGGAAGACTGTGGCTGTAATATTCTGGACTAAATATTCACATCTGTTGGTGTAAACATGCTGATCCCAGGGGAAGTAAGAACATTTACAGAACAAAATAAGTGAATAAATGGCTGCTAAATCTGTATCTTAATGTCACAGACCTTCCTAGTGGAGACCTGGTGAGCTAAAATGTGCAGGTATCAAAAAACAATTGTATTTGTAGCTGTGCTCTCTGATTCAACAATTGCAAAAATGCATCCTGCAGGTGGCAAAAATGGCTTGGGAATTAAAGTTCCAGAACAAAGGATTTCAGTTTCTTAGGTTATCAGCCTGAAGAATTTAATGATGACTTAATTTAACCCCATTTAAAAGAGAAAAATAAGTTCCCTGGTTGGAATAGCTTTCTTTCTCAAATGCACTGCTGAAAGGGTGACAGACTTTGCCAGGTGATGATGACTCAGAGACATTTTTAAGGAATTAGAAGGAAGGAACCCTGAGTGTAACACCTGTAACAAACCTCCCACTTACTCTGCTTTTCACACCTGAAAAGCCTAAAATCCTTTCCTCAAGATCAGTATTATTCTGTACTTCCTCTCTTTTGAGTGTATGATCAACAGGTTGATTTCATTTTTCCCTGGAAGCACCAACCCTTCAGTAAATCCTTCATTCCAATTCATCCCCTGCTGCATTCATACAGATAGTTGTAGAATGCACAGCACCAGAGTTTTCCAGAAGACAGCTCTGACACACAGGGTTTATGTTGCCTCTGTAGTGCACTGTGACATCCTAAACATTATGCATAAATGCATAAATGAAGGAATGTATGCTTTATGCATTTATTTGCATAAATCCCAGAGGTGTTAATGTGTTGGCATGCAGGTAAACAGAGCCTACTGTAACAAAATATTTAGATTTTATGACTTTGCTGGATGTAGTCCTCTCAAATGGAATAAAAAGGCCAAGGGACAGTCTCAAGGTATTTTTAAGAGTTTACCGAATGCTTAAGACTGAACACAGATTTATCTGAAGATCTTCTTTAGTTTAACAGTGTGGTAAATAGTCCTCATCAAAATTTTCCAAAGCTTTTCTGAGCAGCCACTGAAAAGGTAACCTGATCTTCGTTCATTTATGTTCAGTGGAGCTCTAATACAAAGTGTTTAAAAAGAAAAGGAAAGACTGTGAAATTTTATTTAGCAATGTCCTTCTCTAAATTTTTTTCACAATTTTGAGTGCTCTTCAAAGAGAATTCAGAAGATAATCTGGGGATTAGTTGTCAATGAGAAAATTGTGCGTCAAAGTGAGTAAAAGCAAATGTTTTAGGGCTACATTGTGTCCAAAATGGAAAGTGCAGAATGTAAAAGTGAAGCCTCTGGGTAAAGCAAGTAAAGCATCCCTGGATGGTTTATGCAACAAGATAAAGGTGAGATTAAACTCTCTGAACCTAGATTCCAACAGTGCTAGTGCTGCTGAACTTTGAGTACCTGCCTTCGCTCTCAACCTTGAACCAGTTTCTTAGGAAGGGCATGGACAGACTCTGAGTTACATCACAGTATCTGGGGTGAGCTGTAAGGAAATAAAAGGACTCTAAGATGACTGAGTTCAAACTCATAAACAGTTTCAATACAATGGGGTTTTTTAAGGCTGACATGTTTTATATGATATCTGCAATTGCTTTATTTGCATGTTCTGCAGACAGTTTGACACAAGCATAAATCTGGTATCAGTTTCAGTCTAGAAATGCTGCTGATATAAAAAAAAGAAGCTTTTGCAGTAGGACTCAATAGAATTTACAGTGATGAAATCAGTGAGTGGCTTTCTCATTGTCATATTCTTTACAATGGGCTGTGCTACCTGGAAAAGGTCATATGTAGATATAAATATACACAAAAGTATATTTATATGAGAAACAGAACTACACTTTTTTAAAAAAGTGAAGTATTTGAAGTATTTCAGGAAGCTTTATCCAGGTGATAGAGAAGACACTGACTGAAGTATGCAAAAAGGTTTTTATGCTGGATATTAAGTGCAGAGAATGGTGATTTGTAACTAAAAAACTGAACAGCCATCTTAAAATAGGGAAAAATATAACAAAAAGAAGGCATCAGCCTAGGAATGAAATAATCCCACAGGTTCATAATTTCAGATTGATCCACCAGTATATTCAAGTGAAATTTAGGAGAGCATGAAAAATACATTCCCAGGCCAAACTCCAGTACAGAGTCTCTCCCCAGGATAGTTTCAGGACTGCCATGAAGAGTAACAGCTGTGATTAAAAATCCAGCAACATTCACCTCTGTACTCTGCCAAGGACACTGATAAAGCTTTCCCCCAGACTGAAGTCTTGCTAGTCCAGGCTTCTGCTCCCTGGGTTGAAGCAGACCTAAAGACTTCCTAGCAATTCAACCTTTCAGTCTATGCCAAGAAACCCCATCTTCCTCTTTCAGGTGTGAGAGGGAGACACAAATAAAATGAGCAAGGAATGAGGAACAAACCATCTTCCACAAGTAGGTCTGTTGGCCGGTGTTTATTTTGATCTTTATTTTCTGGTTGAATTTATCTGTGGCAGAAGCCAAACACATGGCTTCCATTTAGATTTGCTATAATTTGGTCCACGATTCCTAATTTAGAGAAACAAGCTTCACAGTCAAGGCTGTAACCAGGTCTTCTTGGAATGAACCTTAAACACCCTCTCACAGCCACCCATTGCATTTCAGGCTAGGGATGCTGCCTTAAAATGTCATGTGCTCGGAATCAGCCTCAGCTTTTTAGTACAAATGTAATATTTTCCTCCCCACAGCCTTAGAGCTTAGTAACTCCTTCATTACATACAGCTGCGTGTGGGCATTGGCTTCATTAATTCTCTAGTTTCTTTCAGATCATTCCTGAAATGTGTGTTGTAAATAATTTTTATGATGGGTTAAAAAATAAAGTCTGACAGGACTTTGATAAGCAGAATGAAGAGAGATCTCTCCTAATGATAATGCTAATGGTTCCTTATTTTCATGATTCTTTTTATTATCAAAATTCTACAGAAGCATGAGACTATGAGTGACATTTTCATTCAGCAGTAGAAGAAAATGACTATCATTGCTGCTGTTATTATTGTCATTTCATAATTACAGAGATATCCTACTTTCAAAGGCTGGTGATGGCTTCTCTGGAAGGAATTAGGTAGATTTTTATCTGCCACCTTGAAAATTAGTAAGTTAAGGAGGATGTGGCACCTTGCAAAACCAAGTGTGGCATAGAGAAGGCCAGTAGCTGTTGAATGTTTGTCCCGTCTTCTGAAACAAGAACATGTTAAGTGAAACAGGATTCAGATTCAAAACAAGGAGAAAAAAGCAATAGGCTGAGAGAGTTGAGGTGTTCAGCCTGGAGAAGGGAAGGCTCTGGGGAGACCTTAAGGCACCTTCCATTATCTAATGGAGCCCACAAGAGAGCAGGAGAGGGACTTTTTACAAGGGCTGGCAGTGACAGGACAAGGGTGAATGGCTTTAAACTGACAGAGGGTAGGTTTAGATTAGATATTAGGAAGAAATTTACTCTGTGGGTGGTGAGGCACGGGAGTACATTGCCCAGAGAACCTGTGGATGCCCCATCCTTGAAAGTGTTCCTGGCCAGGTTGGATGGGGCTTTGAGCAACCTGCCCGTGTCTCTTCCTGCGGCAGGGAGGTTCCAAACGAAACTATCCTATGGTTCTTGTTTCCAATTAATGTTGAAGTCTGCATTTCTTACTGAGAGCCTGGACTAGCACATGAAAGAAAAACCCACTGAGGACTACTAGATACAGATATCTAGCTCAGAAACTCACTTGGGATGAAAATACTTGAAGAATAAGAGAGTATTAAGGGAAAGTATACTATATACTTACCCTGCTTCACCGTTACCTAAGCATCCCCTTATGGCCACAGGTGGGGACAGACTCTTGGTTGCCAAAGGCTAAGTGTTAAAAATTGGTATGTTGAGTACTTTGGAAGCTTGGTACACAGAGATCTTGAAGCTTACAGGAGTGCATTGCATCTTTGGGGTTCAGAAGGGAAGTTTTCTTGTTTGTAATAATTTTATAAGTTCTGAAGAATTTTTCTAATTTTTGTTCCTGATGAGGATGACGAAACTTCAGCTTTTCTAGCAGCATTGTAGCTGAAACTAAAGTTGGCAAATCATTCAGAAAACTGAAGTGCTGGACAACATTTTCTGCATCTCCTAAGAACTTGTTCCAACTCAGCATAGTCAGAAATGGAGAACCTGGGATATTTAGGCTGTTTTTTTGTTTAATAATATGTAGCTTGTTCAGGCCATCTCAGGACTGGATGGATAAGTGAAATCATAACATTCTACTGTTGAATGTCTACAGTCAGTGTAAAACACACATGGATGCCAAGCACACTGCAGAACAATCATACACATGATTCCTTTCTGAAAGGATTTGAGACCAAATGTTCTGACACTGCAGGTGGATTTGTGCAGGCAGAATGGAAGTGCCAGAAAGGGGGAAGAGCCTGAGTAACAACACTGGTAGTGGGGTCAGTGACTCCTATGTTCAGGATCATGGCTTTCTTTTGGACTGTGTGGAAGGAGATCAAAGCAGAAAAGAGCTATAGGGATAATACATATTTTATTCTGAAGATTCACCTGAATTAATTATTCTTCTTATTGAAAGCAACAACTTCTTGAATGAGAATGATTGAGGTAACTTTCCTCACCTGGCAGTTTTAAGGAGCCATTTGTCTTTAAGTGATTGTGGCAGCTGGATAAAGAGAGGACAGGGAGATTTGGGTGCATAGTGAGAAGAGTAAAAGCTTGGATGTCCAAGAGGCTTCTAAGCAGCCATAGTGCAAAGGCAAAGGCCCTTGCATGGATGAAGAGCTGGTCAGAAATTGTCCTGGTTTTGGCTGGGTTAGTTCATCTTCTTCACAGAAACTGGTACAGTACTGAATTTTGGATTCAGCATGGGAAAAATATTGATAGCACTCTGATGTTTTAGCTGTTGTTGAGTACTGGTTACTCCAAGTCAAAGAGTTTTTGGTTTTCCGTGCTCTGCGAGTGAGGAGCTGCACAAGAAGCTGAGAGAGAGCACAGTCAGGATAGGCAGGACCTGGACTGGCCAAAGGGATATTCCACACCACAGAGTAATTTTTGGAAAATAAAGTGAGAGGACTTGGCCAGGAGTCAGTGATTGCTGCTGGGGGATGAGCTGGGCATTAATCAGAGGGTGGTGAGCAACTGTTTGTGCATCATTTGTTTCCTTGATTTATTTTTGGTTTGTTTTGTTTCTGTGGGTTTGTTTGTTTGTTTTTACTTTGCTTCAATTAATAAACTGCTCTTATTTCAACCCACAAGGTTTTTTAACCTTTTTTTCTGATTCTCTTTCCCATTCCACCTTGGGCGGGGGAGAATGAGTGAGTTGCTGGGTGGCACTGAGTTGCCAGCTGGGTTTAACCTGTGATTGAAGATGAGAAACAGAGTGATTGATCAGTTCCATAAAAATGTGTGCTAAATGTTCAGAACAGAAAAGGGAATCAAATGTGAGACCATACAGGGAAAGGAATAAAGGAGACAGCCAGGACTTTTGCTGTTCCTCTGTATCAGTGTACCTGTGTATCTCCTGCTCCTCTGTATCTGCCCTGCGTTTTGAAGACTGTGCAGATTTGGTTCCCTCATCTCCCAAAGGTGTAGATGGGAACTGGAAACAGTCCAGACATGAATCTGTGGTCTGACCCAGCAGACACTGCTCTGTTCCTGTGTCAGTGTGTGACTGTTTTGTGACAAGCAGATGGAGGTGTGTGAGCTTGACAGAAGGAATGATCCAGTGTCAGAGCTGAGGCTCTGAACACATACAGTTTCTAACAGCTTCAGAGAGTCAGCTGTAATTGTGCTCCATGTCAGAGGACTTATTCACAGCCTTATTTGCTGAAAACAATATTTTTAACACTATTTCTTCAAAATAACTGTGATATTTTTATTTTTTGAAGTGAGTTCAGGGCTATGAAACTTCCTTTTCTTTTTTTTTTTTTTCCAAAGAAGATTGATACATATTTTTCACAGGAGGATTAATGATGTTTCAGCTACTGTATTATGTCTTCCTAAAATAAAAGTCACTGGAAATTCCTTTCAGTTCTATAAAGGTGCAATTAGCTGGGCTTCAGAGAGCTGTCTTTTTTTTTTTTGATTGTAAGTAAAATGTCAGAGGGAGAGTTTTCTATCATTAATTACAGTAAAGAAGATATAGTCCGTCATTTCAAAATTTATATCTGGCTATTTCACTTCCTATAACTCCTATTCTTATTATTGTTCTACCTATTTGCTTTTGATTTGGCCCAACCATTAAGCATTTCTTATCCAACGTCAGTAGTTGCAGTTCTAGAGCTGAAATGTATATTGATGTAAGTTATTATATCCTCTCCCACAACTCTGTTTATTTTTATGGTAAGGTTCATTTCAATACATTTATTTTCATGCATTTGTTAATTTGCATATTGCAGGATATCAAGTGTGTGAATCTCTGCTTAGCTGGGAGTTGTGTGTTAATTCCTTGCATTCCTGAAAGGCTGCTCAAGTCCACTCCAGAGGTTAATACACATCTTGGGTACTGTGCACAGAATTAGGTGAAATGGAGAGGCCTCATGTAAAAGATGTATTCAAGCAAGGGATCCACTCAATCAACAACAGTAACAATGCAACTGCTTCAGAGTTAGAACAAAGAGGAAATTCCTGAGGTTCTTAAGGAATTTCTGGCTGTAGAGAACACTGCCTTAGGTAGGTGGGACAAGATAGTGTTCCCTGGCCTTGCTGATTTAAAACATGACAGCAATGGGTGCCTTGTAAAGTGTGGTGAAATGTGTGATGTGGCACTTCAGTGTGAATTTTAGCTGCTGAAGTGGCACCTCAGCACTGGTTTGCCTCTGGCATAGCTGGAATGCTCCCAACTCTCACAGGACAACATTTTAAGAACTTAATTTTCTCTAGGTTTTACATATTTTATTTATTATTTTTGGGCCCAGTTCTGATACTGAGAACCCCATAGCAGAGGATGACTTGATTTCATAGCAGCTGCTTTAGCTGTTTAATTTGAAATGATGTATTAATAGCCCAGTTGTCTTTTTTCCATCTGCAAGTGGGGCTGTCATTTTTGCAAGAACTGTCATAAAAACAACAGCAACAAATCATCTGCAAATAAAAGACAGGTTTACTACCTTTTCATGGTTCTTGTAGACTATCCTGTAGGTTAAAAAGTGCATGCAATTATTTTTCTTATAGGACAATGATAGAGTTGTGAACACTAAGGTAGTATTTTCATAGAACAATAAAATGGGTTGGAAAGGACCTAAGGGTTGGAAAGGACCTTAAAGATCAAGTTCTAACTCCCTGCCATGGCAGGGACACCTCTCACTAGACCAGGTTGCCCAGAGCTCCATCCAGCCTGGCCTTGAACACTGACAAGGACTGGGCATCCATAACCACCTTGGGCAACCTCTGACAGTATCTTACCACCCTAAATTTGCCTCTTTCAGTTTGTAACCATTACTCCTTGTTCGGTAACTATCATTCCTGATGAAGAGTTCCTCTCTGGCTCCCCTGTAGCCCCCCCTTCAGATACTGGAAGGTTGCTAGGAAGTCTCTCCACAGTCTTCTCCACGATGAACAGCCCCAACATTCTCAGCCTGTCTTCACAGGTGAGGTGCCCCGGTCCTTATCAAATTTGTGGCCTCCTCTGGACTTGGTCCAACAGCTCCGTGTTCTTCCTATGTTGGGGTCACCAAATCTGGACGCAGCACTGCAGGTGGAGTCTCACCAGAGCAGAGTATAAGAGAATCACCTTCAAACATCTGCCCACGCTGCTTTGAATGCAGTCCAGGATTCCCTTGGCTTTTTGACACACCTTTTAAAGGCTGGTGGCTGGAAATGAGCTGGCTCAGTAGATGGCACTCTGTCCTTTTGTTCGGCACTTTCGTCGCCAATAAAGCACCAAAGGTCCGTAGTTATCGTATCCTTCGCTGGAACTTCACCGTCTCCGGCGTGGCAGGAGCGCAGGCAGCCTTGGGTAGCTCTGCCGGCCCAGAGAGGGCCCTTCCCCCGCCGCCGCGCCGGCTCCGCGCCTCCCCGCGGCCCATCTAGCTTCTCTTTATTCCAGGTTTGGTTGATTTCGTGTCGCCCGCTGTCGCCGCTCGGGGCGGGGCGGGGCGGTGCCGTCGAGCGGGCCGGGCCGGGCCGGGCCGGGCCGGCCGCACTTATTGCGGGCGAGCGGCGGCGCTGGTGCGGAGCGTTACCGGCCGGCAGTGCGCGGCCGCCATGGGGCGGTACTCGGGCAAGACGTGCCGCCTCATCTTCATGCTGGTGCTCACCGTCGGCTTCTTCGTGGCCGAGCTGGTGTCCGGATACCTGGGCAACTCCATCGCGCTGGTGTCCGACTCCTTCAACATGCTCTCGGACCTCATCTCCCTCTGCGTGGGGCTCTCCACCGGGCGCATCGCCCGCCGCAGCCGCCGCGGTCCCCGCGCCACCTACGGCTACAGCCGCGCCGAGGCGGTGGGAGCGCTCAGCAACGCCGTCTTCCTCACCGCCCTCTGCTTCACCATCCTCGTGGACTCCGTCCTCCGCCTCGCCCAGCCTGAGCCCATAGACGACGCCCAGCTGGTGCTCATCGTCGGCACCCTCGGCCTCGCCGTCAACATCGTGGGGCTCCTCGTCTTCCAGGACTGGGGCGCCTGCTGCCGCGGGCGACGCCCGTCCCCCTCTCCGCCCGCCGCCGCCGCGCTGCGGGACGTGCCCGGTGGCATCCCGAACGGCGAGGAGGATGAAGCAGGTGCCTTTCGGCTGCACTTCGCCTTCCCCTCGTGTCCCGCTCTCTCCCCACCCCTCCCTGCAGCATCCCTCTCACCCTTCCCCATCCCCTCTCTCCGTCTCGTTTTCCCTCGGGACCCGCCGAGCTGTTGGCCCAATCTCCTGGGCCCTTTCAGAGCCCCAAGGCCACTCGTGGGCCCCGAGGGGTTTCACTAAGCTCACTCAGGCACCCGGGGCCTCTTTCACCTTGTACTTTACCCTGGGCTGCTGGGCGTACCCCTGGGATGGTGGAAGGAGGTGTTGCCCAGGGAACTGCGTGGGAAATGTTTTGGATTGTTTTTGGTTTTTTTTCTTGTTATCTTTAAAGTTGGTTTTGAGAAGGTTGATGTTTTTTCTGTTTGTAGAACTTATACACAACACAGCGTTTCTTCTTTGACTGCAGGTGATTCACCAAATGACCAAAAGAGCCCTGAAGAGGGGTCTGAGAAGAAAAAAGAGAAAAAGTCTGAAGCCTTGAACATCAGAGGTATGGCATAGGAGTATACTGCTCATGTTAAATTAACTTCAAACGCTTTATGGTTTCCATTTCAGATTTACATGCATACCCACAAATATCAGTAAGAAAGAGAGAAGTCCAGGACTCATCCATGTAATTAGATCCAGTTATTCTCTAACAGAAAGATTTTGATTATACGAAATAGCATAATAGTAACAAAATAGTGTCATGCTGATTTGACTTTGAGTGTGCTCGCATTTTGATTTTTATTCTTAGAAGAGTGCAGCTGGACGTTTGGAAAGGACACAAACCCTGCTGCACGAAGCTCAAGTCATTAGAGTCTTTACAGGAAGGTAACACAGGGAGCTATGAGGTAAATCTTTGAGCGTCACTGATGTAGTAGTAGTTGAGCAGTTTTCAACCTTAAAGTGCTTTTGGGCAGAAAACATAAATCCTTCTAAATCCCGAGGTTGATAATGTTTTGTTGTCAGCATAAGGAAGAGGGTTCTGAAACTGATGCTTCAGCATGGTGTTTTTGCAGGTGTGAACCCATTCCTGTGAGAGTGTGTGACAGGATCAGCCCTTCCTGCATTGTAATTTGGCAGGTCTCTGGGAATCTGTGGCATGAAACATAAAGCTACTCCTAGGAATAAATTACCCACATGTCTCTCCCTTTCTGTGTAGGTGTTTTTCTGCATACACGTTTATGTACCTACTCTGAGCAGAGCCAAAAGCAAATGTCTTTGAGGATATGAAATACTGAGTTTGTCCCCAAGGAAAGGACTGTCAGAAACCTCAATCAGAGCAGTAGTTTCTGGTTTCTTATGGTCACTGATCAGCAGCTGATATTTCCCCAAAGTTGTGTGAGTTTGCTTTGCATGAATTCAGCTTGAGATGTCAATGTGGCTGTCAGGCATGTTGCTGGTTTTTTCTTTTTTTCCTGTGTGTGTCTCTCTTTCAAAAGTGTTTGTAGAACTACGCAAATGCATCTGTAAGGGAAGATGCTTTGGAAAACCAAATCGTGTGCTAGAGTCACAACACTTACTTGAATGTCTAGAAGTTGGTGTCACTGGATATTATGGCAGTATAGTGGTAAGATTTTTGGAGGAGGATGAGCAAACTGTCACACTCAGGGGTGGAAGAGAGAAGAGTAAGGAACCAATTGCTTTAGAGAAGACCTTGCTTGCCTGAACCACAGTGCTTAGGTATAAAGATGCTGGAAGCTTTCAAAAAATGTCTGAAGGCTAAAGAATTTTGTGACAGTTATTTTAAGATATGGGTCGTCTTTGATTTTTAAAAAGAAATCTTTAAGTGTTACTTTAGTATGGTCACTTTTGCAAAATCTATTTTTATTGTCTTTATGACTACAGAAGTAAGGAATACTTATAAAGATATGTGTATTTGCAATTCTGATTCACTCCATACTTTTCCTTTTAAGTTAGTTACAAGCTGTACTTACTTCATAGTCACTTGGCAAAAACTTCTTTTGCTGTGGAATGGGAGCCTCCCTGAAAAACATGGCTGAACAAAATGTATTGGCAGAGGAATGATTTCCTTGATTTTATACCTGGTAGGAATAGGAATCCATAGATTCTGCCTGGCAGGATTAGTTATTGTAGTGTGAAATTATTCCTTTTACTGCTTGAGCATACACAGAGTATTTCAGTTAGAGTTTGGAATGCAAGCTGTTGGAAACTGCTACCTGTGGTCTTCCCATACTGACTTCATTTAGTAAAAATTAATTTTTTATTCCAGCTTATAATCGTAGCTTTTGGGATTTGATAGGGAAATGGACACATTTCTGTCTGAGCCCTAATTCTGTGATGCATTACCAGGGTATATGTATTAATGACATTAAGAATGTAAAATAAACATTTTTCCAAATTCTGTATTCTCAATTACTAATTCATCAAAATTCTGACGTGTTTTTTCTTAAAAAATTTAATTTTTTTAAAATTCTTTTTTTTCCTTAACTCTAAAGAAGGCTTTCTGAAACATTTTCCTGTTCTTTATAAGCTGTGCTCTCTTGTTAGTTGCCTGGGCAATGCAACTGCATCCTGCCTGTCCCTCTTGTTAGTGCAACAGCTGATAGCCCGTGCTGAATCAGGACTATTTGTAAATGAAAAGGAAACACTGCAACACTGTTAGGAGGAGTAAAACCCCGTGGTAGTCTGCCAAATGGGGCAGAACATGCCTGACTCCAGCAGAAAGAGCTGGACTCACCAGGAGCTTGTACTTTCTTATCTGACCCAAGTGATTTGGAGGAACTCCGGAGGTTGTGGCCTTCATTTCTTGCACAGGTCAAGGTGCGTGTACAGAGCTGGTAAGAAACAGCAGCATGGGCAGAGTTCTAGGGCTAATCCACTATCCAACACCATCAAAACTCTTTGCTGTGTTGTTAGTGAGTTTTGGGGGGGCCTTTTACAGCTTCTTGCCTGAAAGTGTATGCGATAGGGTTGTTAAAAAGAGATGGTTCGTTTTCTTCTCTCTCAGTCCCCAAACAAAAAATACTGACAAAGAAATTCACTTCATATAGAGAGACATGTTCTGAATTCAGGAATGGGTTGGAATAAAATCTGAGTCTGAACAGTAAAATCTAACAAAACTGGAGTATGTTTGAGCACTGATGGGAAGAGGGAAGTTTATGTAAAGTAGTAAGAAGAAATAGAAGAAAAAGGCACTTCTTGGATTTTTTTAACTCTGTAGCAGAAAGACTGCTTTGGTCATTGTAGTTTAAAGAGCAGTTAAATATGTTACTGTAAGGGCCTGTTTTGTGTCTTTACCTTTTGTACAAAACCATCTTTATAAGATGTAAATAGAAGTACCCAGCATTCCTCTCAGAGTAGTCCAGGCATTAAACTGTGTGACTGACTCTAGAACCAGACTCTGATTTTTGGCAGGTCTGAAGGGTAGTAGTATTGATGGAACAAGGTTTAATATGACTGGTAATCTAGTTTGATCTAAAATTTGGAGTCTGAGGGTATTTGGAGCCAGTTTAGATTTCACTTAGGCAATTTTTCTGATTTCAGCAGTGTCACAGAAACTGGTGGGGGAAGATAACTGTTACTGGGGGTGATCTGCAGCTCTCAACTCCCGGGGTAGAATAGATAGATTTAGTCATAAATTTTTAATTTAGATTTAATGTGCCAGGATCTGTTAATCATCTTCATGCATTTAAGCAAGCACATTTTGTGTTACCATGGCATTCCAGTTGGACAGCAGTCGCTAGCATACCCTGCATGCTTAATAATGCATCCCACTCAAACAGCAGTGCTTCAGAGTCAGTATTTTCTTGCTGTTTTTTCCAAAAGCTGTTACTGAAAACTTTGGCTATGATATTAATGGCTGGAATATTGCATTCTTTGTGTCAAGTGGAACATATTTGAAAAACACAGCATTACACCTCCCCCTAGAAAAAAAACACCAAAACAAAGCAAAATACCCCAAACCCACCCCACTAATGGAAATTGTGCTGTTTGTTTCAGGTGTTCTTTTGCATGTTATGGGAGATGCACTTGGATCTGTGGTCGTGGTAGTTACCGCTACTATCTTCTATGTACGTCCTCTGGGGGATGCTCCGTGCAATTGGCAGTGCTACATTGATCCAAGCCTGACAATAGTTATGGTTTTCATCATCTTGTCTTCTGCATTTCCACTTATAAAGGAGACCTCAACTATTTTGTTGCAGATGGTCCCCAAAGGTGTTGATATGCAACTACTGAGTAAGTCAAATTTGTTGTTGAAATGCAGTTAATTTTAATGGTGTATTTCAATGTTACTTGTGGAATGACATGTTTGGATTATTTAATCATAATAGCTCTAAATTCTCAAGAACTGTGAGAAATAGTCACATGCCTGTGTCCTAGCAACCTCACTCAAATCTCTTTGGATTAGTTAAAGCATGCATTTTGAGAATGTGGTACTCCAACAATACATCTAACATACCAGGTCTTGAGCTGTTAATGCTCTGTGTGGGTTATTTGTGAAAGAAACAACTTTGTGTTACAATCTTTTCCAACCATGCAGTGTCTGCTTCCGAAAAGCTTCCAAAACATCTTGGAAATTTCCATTAAGGTTAGTTAACTTTGTAGCTCTTAGGTGGTGTTCCCACTGGTTAATGGTGGAGTAACATTGGGTACTTCTGGAATTCCCCCATGCTCAGGGCTTAAAAAAGCCAGAAGATGTGGGGTCTTGATGGAGGAAGTGATGTAATATTTCCTCTGTGAACAGCTGGTAAATTGCCATTAGGGAGCCTGAGGGACTGGTGAATCCAAAAGGAAAGGTGCTGTGTTCATCACCTGGAGGCCGAACCGAAGGCAGCTGGGAGTAGACACATTGTACCAAGCATATCTCCTCTAAAATGATAGTTTTGACACTGCTGCTTTTGGATAGGGTGCCTAGTGAGGCAGCTGATTATTAGCCAGTGCATCAAAGCCCCTAATACCTTTCCCTTATGCCTTCCAGCTGACAGACTGGCTCGTGTACCAGGGGTGAGTAGCCTCCATGAGGTGCACGTCTGGGAGCTTGCAAGTGGGAGGAACATCGCCACTCTTCATATCAAGTGCCAAACCCCTTCTGATTACCAAGGTGCTGCTTACCAAATACGGAAGGTTTTCCACGAGGCAGGAGTCCATTCTGTGACCATCCAGCCTGAGTATGCTGACCACAAGACCTCACATCTACTGTGCAGCTCACCCTGCATCTCAAAAGCCTGTGACTCTCATCTGTGCTGCAGCCAGAGGGAGCCCCCCCGGGCTGAAACGAATGGCTATGTGGAGAAAAGTGAAAGCTCTCTTTCTGCACAGCACAAAGACAATGGTTCAAGGAAAAGTGACATTGAAATCCCTATGGAGGACCCAGTGGCAGAGGAAAGCGTGAAAAACGTCAAAAATTGTGACGTGTCTGATGACAAATCACAGTCGGGTAGTACACGATTTTAGGCAATTTGCTCTGCTCTGTGTTGTGTTCTCATGGAGCAAACATATCCTGGCTGGGAAGGGGGGCATCGGTGGTTGTAGCTGAAGTTGGTGTGGCAAAAAGATTTCTGTGCTTTAGCTGTAAACCAAAACACACCTAAAACCCCCTTGTACCTGAAATAAGGATTAAGATTTCCACCAGGGCTGTTGCATTCATGTGATTTTTGTGATGCAGCCTTACCCAGTTCCTTACCAAACTAAGGCTGAATTCCTACTGTTAGAGTGGATGGGGTATGTCGCTCTCTGTCTGCACTGATGTTTGCAGTTCATGGCCAGTAGCACTGGGAAAGAACCTCTGCCTTTCCTGCTGGAGCGAGCTGTTTCTTGAAAGCCCTGTGGCCAGTTAATGATTGTACTGGGCTGAAGTATTGTATATTTATAAAGGACTTCAGTAGAGATGCTTTACTGGTCCTTAAACCCCATTTTTGCATGGACAATTCATTTTTAACAGTAACAATTCTGGCCATTGGAGTTTGTGAATGAAATTAAGAGTGTCTAAGGGGAAGCACTCAGGAATTATGACTTGTTATTATCTTGATTGACTCCTGTATTTAGGGACAGAGCAGGAGCTGGTCTTGCTTCTCTACAAGTAATACTGGAGTCCCAGCCTAATCACAGATGAGTGTGCTAAGGAATAGACTGCTTGTCGTGAAAGCAAATAAGTACCTACTAACGTTGTCTGTACTGATTGTAGCAAATGGAAATGCAGGCAGTCATCCAATTAACTTATCTTTTTCACTGTTGTGATTGTACAACTCAGTCTTTTAAAATTCTTGTTAGCCTTCTCCTGACAACACAAGTTCCAAGAGCCATGGTCTTATTTCATCATTGTGCAGGATAATTGCATTATCTTTAACACTGAGTCTGTCATTATTCATGCTGAATAAATAAGCTAATGTGTTTATTACAAACAGCTGAAATTCTGCAATTCTATTATTAAGGCATAATTTAATTTTGTATTAATTAAGGAAGCACCTTTAAAGTCTTGTATGCAGTGTTATCACTTAGAGGGAACTTTAAAAAATTTAAACCAGGAAATTTTTCCTGGTTTAGTCTCAATCATTTCTTGTTGGCTGGTTTTAAAGGTCTTGATGCCTTGAACCCTACCCTCTGCCCTGGCCCTCCTCCCCCTGCCCAAACATGTATCTCAAAGTGTATTTAGTGAAGCAGTTCGCTACCTTTTTGCTGCTTGCTCTTTCTGAAGATATGCAAGGGTGCTCTAAGGAAAACAAGGGGATGAGCCCTGTCCCCAGTGCTGGATTTCAGTCTGGTGTGTTCCACAGGTTTCTGTGAGGGGAAACCCACTACTCAATCCACACTGAGTCTAGTGCTTCATCTCTCTGTCTATGCAGATCAGATCCAGAAGATTCCAGATAAAATTTGCTGGCAAAAAGCAGCCTTTCAATGGTCTGTGTGGCCTGGACAGGCTCTTTTAATCCATTTATTCACAGGGACACCTTTGTAAAATAGCTGTGTCTTTGCCTCAGTGACATCTTAACAGAAAGGGCAAATTGATTTCCAGCCTGGGCTGGGAAAATACTAGGACCTCCTTGTAAGGATGGCTTAAAAGCAGCCAACTCCTTATTAATAAAGATGATTGCAATAATTCAATGAATATTGAAACACAGAGAAGGATATTTTACTGCTTGTAATGTCGTATTTACTGAAGCAGTGATTTCAGTCTAAATAGAACATTTCTAGTATTATAATTACCCCTTTAAAACACATTTTTGGCTGAATTAAGGTATTTTATACCATTTCATTGTAAGTCTGTATCGTATAAATTAACAACCTATTTGTTAATATAATTAAGAGCTTGATTCTCCAGCTTTTTTGATTCTGTTGGCAGCAGCAGGATCTTGATCGGCAGTTATTGCACGAGTTAATGTAAATCAGGAAACATTGTAAAAATTGCTCTGTCTTTTAAAAGCATATGCTGTGAAGTAAGACAGCCCTTTCTTCTGTTCTTTTTTTTCCCCCCTCTTTATTTTCACCAATGAGGATGCTTAGATGTAAATAACAAATGTATTTATCATGGTTTTGAGAACTGGAATAGAAATCTCCCAAAATAACAACAAAGAACTTTCTTCCCAGATATCCTCTAAAATAAGCACACTTTCATAATTAATTATATCTTAAATCAGGTTATTTGATTTATATATATATATATATATAACATACACATACATATTTTATTAAATGGTTGAAAGCTGGAATGGCAGTATTTACTCTGGGATTAAAGAAAACTAGTATGTGTGATGTTGGGGCATTTGTCAAAATGAACAATTTTTATTCTTCCAGTGTTAAAACTCTGGCTATGTATTTTTCAAAACTTTGAAAAGTGTTGTCACCCGGAAATACAATGAAATAACATTCTTAAACTTTATTTTCTCTTGTCTGGTTGAATGTACTGTAACTGCTGCCTGTGAATAAATGGGAAAATACCAGGGATTATAGAAATATTTGTATCTAGATAACAAAACTATTTTAAATTTGCTTCATTACTTAAGCAAGCAAAACCAACAGAGCTATGTTATGAGATAAACGTCGCTCTTTTTTGTGTTGGGACTTTCAGGATATTCAACTAAGGTTTCTGACCAGCATCTTTGCCTTCCTTTGAGTAACAAAATATTTTTCTCCTGTACTGTGTGTCCCTGCTCTACTTCTGTGGGAGACTTCATTCCAATCCATGTGTATTTTGTATTGGCCTATTTCCCTTCAGTTCTTGGCATATCTCTTCTAATTCTGTTGAAGCAGGCTTCCCTCATTTTTGAGATACAGTATATTTCCATGTTAGCCCTTATCTGTGAGCACTTGTTCTAAATTCAGTTTTGTCTATTGCACTGTCATAAAAGCTCTATTCTGGCCTCTTTAGCTGAATCACTTTGTTTCCCTCCCTGACAAATGCAGGTTGATTTTGTTTCTCTGTCCACTTCAAACACTGCCTTGTGATTGTCTTTCTTGGTTTTTGGGCTCTCTTGCAATAATTGTGCCTTCTGTTCATTGCTGCTGGTGGCAAAGGAAATCTGCTTAAATTATGTGTGACTTTCAACTGGTTGTCCAGCTCCTGTGGATGCGATCCATAGCCAGTCATGCATGTGACCTAGTAGAATGATGACAAAACCTTTGCTAGGCTTGCCAGATCGTTCTGCAGTAAATGTGAAACCTGGAATAAGTTAACATGACACTGAAAGCAAAAGCAATTTACTGGCCTTCATCAGTCATGTGCCTTTTCTTAAAGGGACTTAATTCTTTGTCACCTTTTCATACATGCCAGAAGTGACAATTTGATTTTTAGTTTTTTTCTTATTCTGAAACCCTCTAAATGCAGGTGTGGCATTTATTCTTCATTATAAAGAAAACTGCTACTATTTTCAGGAGTATTGCCTTTGTTTTGCCAGTTTTCAGGTGACTTCCTTTTCCTTGTCTTCTTTATAGGACTTATCTTGACTCATAGTGCAAGTGTTTTTTCCCTCTTAATGTTTTCTCTTCCATTAAAGCAGGATGGTTTTGATAGCCTGGTCATGGTGATCTACCAATAATACAGTTTAGAAATACCTTTTTATGCACTGGTTTAATTTTTGCATTCCATTCTATTAAAATACACCCACTTTCTGGTTTTTCTATGTGACACACCTTACCATTGCAAACCAGTTTTTGACCTTCTTTATTTTTTTCCTATTCTTTCCCTCTCCCATTCCTGATTATAATGCTTACTGTCCTGAGTACTCCCTTTTATTCTGAACTTTGAAGGGAACATGCCAGCACCTGAATTTTTCCCTAAGAGAAGTTCACTACCCAAGTTCTGTAGATGGCTTGATGTAAGCTACTCTGAGGACTATTTTGTGTCCTGTAGTCTGTGTAGAAGTATTATCTAAGTAGTCGTCCTGAGATATGAACACATATGTGTTTAGGTATAATTGAACTCTTTATAAACACTCTACCTGAATCAACTTCTTAAGAAAGGTGGATTTCTAAACCTGGGAAGATATAATGAAATCAGGAGGCTTCATTGGTCATTTGTTAACATCTTGAGGGAAAGCTTGATAAAAGATGATTCAAAAGCCATGAACATTCCAAGTTCTACTGCTTTGCTGTACAGTGGAAGCACTTTCTACATTAAATACTTTATTTGAACAGTGATACCTTGATGTGAAGATGTCACTGTATAAGATTGTTACATTTATGGAGCTGTGTTGCTTAAAAGTTTCCTCCAGTTTTTCTGTTCCTTAAGTAATTTAATGTGCCAAAATGTAATTTCCGTGATTGCTGAATCTCACTGTGGTTTTTTTAACCATTAGTGAGAAATGGCTTAAGGTTTTATGTACAGCTATATTTTTATCAAAATGAAGTTTGAATGTCTTGTAAATAAAGTGTATTTTTAAATAAAACTTTGTTCTGAGCCTGATGTTTGCTAGCAATAGGGAGCTTGTGTCTCTGGATCATTTTAAGACATTTGTGTGAGTGAAATATGTTCTCATCCTGTGAGACAGTTAATGTTGCAAATTTTGTGTGTATTTAGAAGAAAAGGAAATCAACACCCAAAAGTTTTTCTTCTGCAAGCAGCCTTGCATTTTGCCACATGGAGAAAGTTGAATGTGCATATTGTGATTCTCACTCCTGGGTTTCATGACCTGAATGTACATGCTAGAAATGGGATGAAGTCTAACACTATGAGTTTAGGTGCTGGTTTTGGAGCAATCCTGGAGGTGTCCTCATATGGTTCTCTCTCCTTAGCATCAGTATCACGTGTCTGCCGCCTGGTTCCTACCCTGTTGTGTCCAATTGTCCAGTTGTTCATGTCCCTACTTACTTAGTTTACAATAATCAATAAGGAGGCAGTGGTCATTGTGCTTGGCTTTTGTTGTATTTTATTCTTTGAGTCTGTCTGAGTGGCAGATGCTACATAAATGCTACATAAGAAGTTCAGTTCATGTTTCGTCGGAATATTGCCTGTGCTTTTGTGTGTGCTTGGTGTTACTCAGCTTGTAGATGATGGACAACTAGTGATTTGGAAGACAGAACTGAAAAAATTTTAAAGTAATTCCTACACAAAATTAAAATTATATATAGATTAATAGAATGTTAAGGGGTTGGAATGGACCTTAAGCATTACTTAGTCCTACCCCTCCTGCCATGTGCAGGGATACCTCCCACTTAACCAGGTTGCTCAAGGCCTTACCTAACCTGGTCTTGAACTCCAGGTTTGGGGCAGCCAACAAATTCCCTGGACAACCTGTTCTAGTGTCTAATCACCCTCACAATAAAGAATTTGTTCCTAATATCTAACCTAAATTTCCCCTCTTTCAATTTGTACCCATTATTCCTTGTCCTGTGACTGCAGTTCCTGAGGAAGGGTCTCTCTCTGGCTTCCATGTAACCCCACTTCAGATACTGGAAGGCTGCTATGAGGTCTCTCCACAACCTGCTCTTCTCCATGATGAACAGCCCAAGCATTCTCAGCCTGTCTTCCTAGGCAAGGAGGTCCAGTCCTCCTATCAACTTTGTGGCCTCCTCAGAGTTGCTCCAACAGCTCTGTGTCTTTCTTATGTTGGGGCGTGGTAGCGGCGAGCCCGTGAATGGGGAATAATGAGCACTGATTCCATAATTGTGGAAGGCTGATCTATCGATACGATACTATACTGAAAAACCCATCTCCCTTGCCAGACAGTCTGATACAACTTTGACCTAATTGGTCAATCAATCAAAACACCATCACCAGAGTCCAGTTAAGAAACCACCCTCTGGTAAACAATCTCCATAACACATTCCACATGTGCACAACAACAGGTGCAGCAAATGGAGATAAGAATTGTTTTCTCTGAGCTTTCTCACAGCTTCTCACAGGGTCACAGCAAAATCCTGGGAGAAAATTTGTCAGAACCCAGGACACCCCTCTGGTGCCCTGGATAGCTTGAGACCCGGGCAGGGGGCTCGGGAGTCCTGGCAGGAAGCCAAACACCCTTGGGAATTCGATCTCAACCCATGGAGCAAATTACCAAGCTTATATGAAGAATTACAAAGCTTATATGAAGAAAACAAAAGTTTAAGTAGCATAACAGTAGTTGTCACAGGGTGAAAAGTGAAATTCTGAAGAATTTTACTGTGGGGGTCTAAGGAAGCAAGATGGAGGGATGTGGGCGTTGTCCTGCCCTTCCTCCTTCTTCTTCCTAGCCTCCATCTTCTTGGGTGATGGTGGCACTTTTAGATTGGTTTAGAATAGAAGTAGACAGTCTAACATAGGTGATAGCTATTGGAAAAGAATTGTAAATAAAGTACACGTAGTTTGTAGTATAAAAGACAACACCAGCCCCGAAGGCAGGGAGCGTGCCTCGAAGTGTGCCTCGGACAGGCCTGCTGAACACACCTTGGCGGGACAGAGAGAAAATATTTTAGATAATACATAATAAACAACTTGAGAACGCGAGCTGAAGACTTTTGACTCCTTCTTTGACAGCTGGGTTGAGGAAAAGAGACTTTTAACACATTCTCGGGATCACCTTGACCAGAGGAGGTCCTGAGAAGAATTATGTCTCTCTCTGTTCAGAGGATATGTGATTACCACATTGGGGTCCCCAGATCTGGATGCAGCACTGCAGGTGGGTCTCACCAGAGCAGAGTAGAGGGGGAGAATCACCTCCTTTGACCTGCTGACCATGCTGCTTTGGATGCAGCCCAGGATATCTTTTCCCTTCTGGGCTGAAAGCACACATTGCCAGCTCTTGTTGAATTTTTCATCCACCATCACGTCCAAGTCTTTCTTTACATGGCTGCTTTCAACCACTTCTCTGCCAGAACTGTGGGTGTGTCTGGGATTGCCATGATCCAGGTGTAGGACCTTGCGTGGGAACTGTTTCCCTGCTGCTGACAAATATAGGGCACTAGAAATTCCAGGACTTCTCTACACAGAGGCCCTTATTTTGTCTCTTGGTCCTTTTGGAACAGAAGATGTTTTTCCACCTTAGAGGGCTGCTACTGTTTTGGTACTTTTGTACTCTCCAAGAAGCCACAGAAATAGGATGAGTTTGGGCTGGATGTGGTAGATAGTGTTTTTAAAAACAGCTTCTCAAAAAAAGTACAGAATCTGTACAGCTTCTTATACATTCAATATTAATTTATGTTAAATGTTTATACATTCAAGTTATAATATATATTTGCAATTACAGTTTGTTTTTTTTCCAAATGTGTGGTTTTAAACCCACACCTTTCTGCATGGACATTTTAGGTGGCTGCTATGGATTCCCCACAAATGGGTGCATGTCTATCTGCTAAGGGAAAGCGCTTTCTGATCTGGTGGAAATCTTGTTCTGACCCAAAGCTGTAGTAAGAAGTGAGGAAATAGCATTGATCACAAACGGGAGATGAAGGATCGGTTAAATTCTCTGGCAAATTTAGAATATATTTGGGGGGCTGTAAGTGAATCTTCCAGTTAGGATAAGGTGGAGGTTCAGTAAAAAAGAGTAGGAAATGTGCAGTGAAATGCCAGTGGAAGTTAATGAGGTATTCATCAGGGATGAGTAAGCCTCTATCACTTCAAGGACACAAGCTCTGCCCTCTGATTCAAATATGGAATTTATTGTTGAGTCCTAGTTGTATTTTACAGGCAGAGAGTTATTTTGCTATAAAATGGTAGCTGGAAAAGCATAACTGCAATGCTTTCCATCAGCTATCTAGAGAGCCAATAGAAGTTCGTGATTGAACTTGTCTCTGCTGAGGTGACATTGTTTGTCTGATGAAAGAAGCACGTATCTTGGTCAACAGAGATAGTAGTCATGAACAACCATGAATTATTATCAACTACTTGTATACTAGTCAATTACTTATACCTGGGGACATTCCCAGGCGCAGAGAGCAGCCAGCACACAAAAGCTTGTATCTATGCTAGGGAGATACTCTGGGAGAGGGTGGCCCCCTGCTGAGGCCCAGCTCAGATTAAGTCCTTGACTCTGCACTGTGCCTGGGAATGGCTGGGAGAGCAGTAATTGGCACAGGCTGTGAAACATTTGAATACTTTACTAATACAGATGATCGTGGTTTATTCCCAGTTTTGGTTTAATTTGCCAATCATTGGTGAGGGCCTTGGTCCCTGAGCCTCCACTCTCTTTTGGAAGGTAGCAGAACCTGCAGGTAGAAAAGGAGATGAGTCTGCTGGTGGTTTCTTGGGCTCTAGGGTGGAAAGGTTTCCTGTCTTTCCTCTGCATTGGTGCGCAGGCCAAGCTGGGTGGGGGGAGGCTGCCCTGATCAGCAGTGCAGTCAGCAGATAACGCTATCACCCCAGCTGCTTGCACAGCTCTGGAAATTAAAGGTGCAAGGCAAGTGGCACGTTCGATATGACACTGCCCTTTGCTTTACCTCCTTCCAGTTCTAGTACATTCTTTTTTTTTTTTTTCAATGTTCACCCTTGTTTAATAAAGCTCTGTGTCTGTTTAACCATACATTGCTGGCCACCCTGTGGTGAGGAAGAGGAGGGAACAAAGCAATGGTAAGGAACCTCAGGGTACGTGTGGGGAAATAACCCTGTGATGACATTACACAGATCCTTGACATGACACAGTAGGTCCACTGCCTATAGTACAGAAAATTTTTCAAGTAAAAGATTGTATAATTCAAGTGGTAGAAAGCAACCTTTTTTTTTAATAAACACCTTAAACACCAGTCTTGTAAAAAGCTTCTGATGTCGATGAGCCTATCCCCCAACCTATAAAACAGGAAATACAGCAAGCAGTGGGAAATCAGCACGGTGAATGCCATGACATCTTGCAGAGCATTCTCTTTAATTAGCTGTTTCTTTTTAGAGCTCTCATATGAAGTAGGGATGGTAGCCTTTCTGCATACCCCAGTTTCCTTTGCCCAAATTGGTCACAGAAAATGTTTTTTATGGCTGGACTTTAAGTGCCTAGCAGTGTGCAGGGTCTACGCTGTGACAAAACACCTACCAGCAGCAGAGTGCCTGCAGCTGTTTGTGCTGGTTGGTGCACACTTCAAACAATTGCCCCCAAATTATTTTGGTGACATTGCCATCTGGGAAACACCCTTCTACTCATGAACATCTCTGGTGTGTAATTTCTAGGAGTGTAAGTGAGTGTTCAGTGAGCCCTGTATTTTCTGGGTGTAGCTTGATAGCTCATGAGAGAAGGAGAGAAAGGCCCCTGAGGCCTTTGCCTGGTGCTCAGAGGAGCTGCTCCCCAGCCCTCACTGAGGAGAAGAAGCTTCTCCCCCACAGCCACCTTAGCTCTGGGGGAGAAGACCTTTGGTGGATCATCTCCTCCACACTGTGCCTGTGCTGTGGCAAAGGGATGTCCTGCATCCCTCAGGACAAACTGGGGATGGGGAAGGATCAGCTGTTGATGGGGAAGGATTTGCTGAGTCTTTCAGAGAGGGAAGAGTGGGAGCCTGGGGAGCTCCCTCAGCGGTCCCCACAAATGCTGTTCTCTGAGTGCCACTTGTGCTTTCCAGCACGGTCTCTGAGGCCATCTAGAAGTGGGCAGTAGTGTAGGCATTTTTCTGCCTCCTACTCCTGATGCTTTTTGCTTGAAGGGAAGAGGCTTGCTTGAAAAAGTGTTGAGGCTTTTTTACAGTTTCCCTTGAT
>VYZP01079044.1:0-66297 GCA_013400635.1 Hypocryptadius cinnamomeus | reverse complement strand
ACAGGTGCAGGTTAACACTTCCTTGCAGACAGATGCTNGATTTCAAATATACATTCTATTTGAAATCAAATACAGGTGCAGGTTAACACTTCCTTGCAGACAGATGCTTGTCCTAGGGTGACATTATGATGCTTGTATCCCCAATCATGTGTTCTGTTTATGCTGGATATTTTGTTCTGTGCCTTCAAGTCTGGCTCAGAAAAGTGAAGTTTTCTTTGGGTTTGTTATCAGCCTGCTCCCTGCTCCTGGCTGACAGGACACAGTGACAGGGCAGTACATGGTGTGGCTTTTGCTTTTTGCTTTGCTTTTTGCCTTGCTCTTGCTCTTGCTTCTGCCTTGCTCCTCCTTTGTTCTTGCTTTTTGTTTCTGCTCATTAGTTAGTTTAGCTAAGCAGTCCAAATTTTTCCCTGGACTGTTTTTTCTTTCTATTTTTGGGACCACTCAAACCTGCTCCAGACTGGGACCTGGGAAACACCGGGAGTTTGCATCTTGTGGCTGCAGCAGCCATGCCCAGTGCCGGAGCAAGCGACCACTCCCAGGAAAGACTTTCTGAATTTGTCATCCTTTTCAGATCGGTGAAAGAGTGTTGTTATCTGGTATTGTTCATTTTGTGTGCTGGGGGTGTTTTGTCTGTTAAATAAACAGGTTCTTTCCACTTCTCTCTGAAGAATCCTTCCTGAACCGGTAGGGGAGAGGGGCCATGTGGGTTTGCTTTCTGGGGGGGGGCCTCTTTTAGAGGTTTTCTCCCAAATTTGCCCTAAACCAGGACAAAATTTATAACTGCTTCCGTCTTCCACCTTCACAATAGTTATGTTCTTTTCCATAGGAAGCGTGAGCATGATGTTTTGTGTGAGAAAACTCCGCTGTGGGCCATCAGGCATGTTTTTATTATCAGAGCTGAGCAATAATCTCACGCAAAACAAAAGTTCTGGTGTTGTAATCTTCCTTGTAACAACCAGCCAGTTCTGATGAGAAGCTCTGTTTGCAGCCATCCATGCTGCTTGGCCTCTGAAAACACACCGAGGTGGTTTTGGGGAGACTTTACCTCATGGGAACTGGAGCAGACATCCATCTGCAATACAGGGGCTCAGCTGAAACTTACCCTTGCAGGTGAGAGCAGGAGATGGTTGTGGCACAGGGAAGGGCACAGTAAGGTGATAAAATTACTTGGTTTTGCTGGGGAGCCCCCAGATGTGCTGTGACTTCTGCATGTGAAGCATGGTTTGTGTTTGGAACAAGGGCTGGATTTGTCCCAAGTCCTCCAGGGCCAAGATGTGGCAGCTGCCTCCCCAGCAGGCCAGGAGGGATCAAACTGCTCCAGTGGGGAGAAAAACACTGAATAATTATTTGAGTAAGAAGTTAAGTGGAAAGGTTAAGCATTTTTCCAAGTCACCTTTCCCTGCTTGCTATAAACTGGTTCCATCCCGAAAGTGAGCTGCTTATTCCTCACCAAGTGATAAATCCTAGAACCTGACAGGACCAAATGTTATTATCCTTCAAACTTACTTGTCTTCCCAGGCACATCACGGGGTCTGCACGCACATATCTGCCTATGAACCCCCACATCCAGCATTCTCTCCAGCCCTGCTCAGCCTCTCTGTTTCTGGGCATGCTGAGGAGGGAGGAGGGAGGCTGAGGAGGGAGGATGCTTTTGGCCATCGGAGGGCAGGGCCCGCAGAGGGAGCTGTGGCAGCGCTTTCCCAGAGGGATGCCCGGCTCTCTGAGCCGGGAGCACCCCCAGATCCTCCTGCTGATGTCCCTGCAGGAGCTGTGTGTGTCCTGCACCTGCAGCTTTGCCTTCCCAGGACAGCAAATCGCTCTGCAGAGCCCAGCCTCGATGCTGCTGCTGTGAATGTGGGGCCAGCCTGCCTGGAGAAGCCTCAGGGACTGTCCCTTCTCAAGGCAGGAGGAAGATTTGCCCTTGAGTGCCACCTCATCTGCAGTGCTTTTTGGGGCTCTGTTGCTCACCTGTGAAATGGGTGACTGATTATAAGACCTTAAGAGGGAATCAGATTAAAACACCATTCAAACTTCTGTCTGGGAGCAGGTCTTGCACGAGCAGGTCTTGTAGTGTCTCCCAGCAGGGATGGGCACTTGTGTCCCTGTGTGGGGACACTGTGGGGTGACCCACAGGGGATTGTGGCCAACACATGCAAACAGATGTACAGTAGTGAGGGAGCTCCCTGACCAAGCTGGGCCAAGTGGCTTCAGCCCCAAGTACTTGCTTCATCAAGTGTAAATTCAGGAGTAGGCTATTTGCCTTCTTTGGAAAGGGTAGTGAGTTTCTTTGTTGGACAGAGCTGTGCAAGAGGACATTATTAACCTTTCAGATCTGTTTATGGGAACTTTTAATTTATTATTTTGTTGCTGATGTTCAGCAATAGACTTTTTTCAGCCTGTCTTGCAAGATCTATTATCAGTGTTCACTGGACCAGATCGAAGAGAGAAACTGATGTCTTTTATTGCTTGATCTATACATGGTTTGCTACTTGGGAGAATAAAATATTCTATGCTTATTGAGCATCTGCATTATTGAGAATTGTATCAATGCTTGTTTTATGTTTATTGACATTGCATTTAGACTGGCTATTTGACTGCCATGTTGCATTTGATCAAGCTTAACTTTGTTTCTAGGTCACAGCAATCTCTTGCCCTCATAAAAGGTAAAGGGGGGAATTCCTATTTTAAACGCAAAATAATTACAATTTAATTTTTTTGGAGATATGCACATTGATGCATACAAGCCTTGATATCTGCCCAGTCCACTGGGGAGTCATTTTAACTTTGAAGTACAGAATTGTGTTCATATTTAATAACCATTTCTTTTTAAAGTGAGGCTTAATGGAGGTTTATTGGTAATTATTCTGCCTCATTGATAAAGATCCCAAACACACAAGAGTTTCAAATTATTTCACAGCTGATTTATATGCACAAAGCATAATTAGAATCATGTAATTTCCTTGCTAGTTTGGTTCTCATTTGAATATAGAAAGATGTCACTAAGAAAAACTTTTATACTTTCTTGTTTGACTGACACCGAAAAATCAAATATGAATTGCAACCAGAAAAACCATGTATAAAGTGCTGCACACTATTCCTGAGTACTATTGAAATACTGCTTTGAAGGCAGAATTATAAATTGCCTCACGGGTGCTTTTAATGTTCTCCCTGCTATATATTATCAGGGACCTTCACAAATGTCAGTTTTATAAACACATCTGTGAGGAGACAAGATGCTTTTACCACCATTTTACAGATGAGGAGCTGCAGTACAAGAGATTTTAAGGTCAAAAATGTCCACTCAATTTAGCTACATTATTGGAAACACCTAGAACTTTATTTTTCAAAGTATTACAGAGCACAGTATATAGTTGAAATGTTACCAAGACAGACTTCAGTATTCGGTATTATTTCAGATGTAATTCCAGGATTTTCTCTTGATTTTAGCCTGGAGAAAGGTGAGAGCTGCAGATTAAGTGAGGTGCCTGGTGCCAAGCAGTGGCAGAGGAAAGGCCAGAGCCCAGGTCTCTCCCAGGGTGTCCAACAATACCTGACCAAGAAAACTTAACATCAGTGAGAATGTGCGTCATGGTCAGAGAAATTATGCTTAGAAAAAATTGGGGGTTTTGTGGGAAAAAGATGATGTAGAGAAATTTCTACATTTGGAAGGGAGCTGAGGGAATATGTAAGTGGCTGAAATAGCCATTGGTGACATTTTCAGATTAATAACTTCTGCACTGGGAGCTGATTTTTCTTCTGCTTGGCAATTTTTCAGCATTACCAGCAAAGTTAAAGTCCAAGCTTATACTGAAATAGTGACTGCTGCCTTCAGGGGGAGGAAGTAGTGTTTGAATTACCAGACAGCAGAACTTTCCAGGGACTTGTCTTTGCATCCTGGCATCCCAGTTTTAAGCCTGTGTGAGACAGGAGCCCTTGTTCAGCTCTCTATTTAACTATCTGCACTTGTGTTAAGTCTAAGCCCACTTCTTTTTCTTCCTATACCTTTCTACCACATTTTTTGCACACTTCCCAGACTCAGCAAGTCTGTGGGCATCACCCTCCTAGGTTACTCAACCACGATACATTGCCAGAAATTGGCCATCCTGCATCCCAAATGAAGCAACAATCCTTCAGGGAGAACAAAAAGAAAATACATGATCATATAATGAAAGGCTGTTTCATAATATATAAGTACCAGGTGTGGGATTGAGCCTGCCTAATTTAGCGTCCCAATTTGTATCTATAATTTAAATGCCTAGCAACTCAGTCCTGGGAGGTGGAGCTGAGAATCCCTGTGCCACTGGCTGACAAAGAGAGGAAGGTGCCTTTGGATGTCTCCAGAGGGGGTGCAGGCTGCTGCAATTGGGTGCCTGTGGTGGTGGAGCCAGCTCAGCCTCCCACCCCTGCATTTGGTGTTTGATTTTTCTCTGGGTAGTTTGCTCTTTGGGCTTGGGCTCTGCTTTGGACATGGATACAGCACTCCTGGGCATACAGAGGTCCAGAGCTGGGCTGAGGATGCCTGGAGAAGAGAAGGTGTCAAGGAGACCTTGGAGCACCTTCCAGGACGTGAAGGGGATCTACAAGGGAGATGAAGAGGGGCTTTTGGCAAGGGCATGAAGAGAAAGGACAAGGGGGAATGGTTTTAAACTAAAAGAAGGTAGGATGGCTTTAAACTGAGAGAGGGTGGATTTAGATTAGACACTAGCAAGAAATTCATCACTGGCAAGAAATTCATGAGAGTGTTGAGGCCCTGGCACAGGTTGCCCAGAGAAGCTGTGGATGCCCCATCCCTGGAAGTGTTCATGCCAGCTTGGACAGGACTTTGAGCAACCTGGGAGAGTGGAAGGTGCCTCTGGCAGGGGAGTTGGAACCAAATGATTTTTAAAGGTGCCTTCTAACCCGATTCTATTCTGTGATTCTGTTTCCTATTCTGTGATTCTCTGATGCACTGCTAGAAGGCACTCTGCAATCCCACATGGACTGTGCTCTCCCCACAGAGGTACATCTTCTGTTTCCCAATTCCTGCGGGCAGGGAGTGATCCAGCCTGCTACAGCTGCTCAGCCTGGGAGAGGGTGTCCAAGCAGTTTACAAAAGACATCATTAAAAGCCACAAGAAAGGAGGGCTTTGTGATAAGAAAATTGACAGCATCTAAATTAAACAGTATATGCAAGGTGCTGTGCATTTGTTTGCAAAACATGTTCGTACTCAGAGAGAAGGAAAGATCTTGATACAGCTCTGTCTGTGTTTCTTGTCCTGATGTGCACAGGTCAGACTGTGTACAGTGAGTCCTCAGAAATGACCCCTCCTCTGTTTTTCATAACTCAGTGACATTGGCCTCCTTTTACAGGTGGATGGAATTAATTTTTCAATCTCTCTCCACTGTGGACTCTTCCTGCCTATAGAGAGTTTTTTGAATTGTTGTGGATTCTGTTACACAGCCTGTTTGACACCTCAGGTCAGATCTGAACCACAAAGTGAAATTGAATTCTTCCTCCTGAATTTCCCCTTTCTTATTTTTGTACAGGTCTCAATTGCGTTCAAGTTGTGCTTTTACCAGGTGCCATACAGAGTCCAACACCACATGTATGTTAACTGCACTTCAACTCACAGACAGATGAAGCAGTGTATGAGAAAAGGCTCATTTAAATTCTGTGTTATAATGGAGTGACAGATCTATACAGTCAAAATCATGAATTTTCCTTCCCTGATGGTACTGGCTTAAAAACCATATTAACAGATTGTTGATTTGGGTTTTTTTTTAAATTTATATTTTTCATCTATATTTTGGAATTCCACATTTGAAAGTTTATTCCTCAAGAACAAAGGTTGGAAACTTTAATTCCGTGCTGTCTGGTTTCCAAAAAGATGAGGCACAAAGCTGAAGAGCATGTATTGTATGTTCAAAACACAGGGAATTCCATCCTGCTGTATATTTCACCAAAGAAAATACCTGACATAAGCTGTATATAGTCCATGTTCTGTTTATCCTATGCTGTTCCCTAACAGACTGTATGGAGCTGTCTCAGCTGTGTCAGAGGCAGGAGAGCTCTCAGCTCCATAATGAACTTTGGTCTATCACATATTTTTGCCCCAAACCTTATTCTTCTTCAGTTACTGAAATCAGCATTTTCTATCATGTTCATCACTCAAGAGCACTTCAACCAGACCTGATTTTCTAATGTGACCTCTGAAACCTTAGGAAGGTCCTTGACAAATTCAAATGCTGTACAAAGCAAAAAAAAAAAAAAAAAAAGAAAAAAAAGAAGAAAAGAGGGTGGGACAATCATTCACCACTTCCATGATAAGTGAGTTTAAAAAGGAGCAGAGAAGATGCAGTAACAAATGCTTTGGCATTTTTCAGCATATGACTTAGGGGTCCCTCTCTTGCTAAGCTCATGAGCATCTCTCATATCTCTCATGTGCCACTTAGGCTGAATTAGTACAGAGGCTTTACTTATATTATTGCATCTGTGTTTTGACTTGAAAGAGGTGTGATCCTCTTCTCTGTACAAGGGGAAAATTGGCTTGCAATCAGACCATTTCCTAATGTCACCCCATCATCCAATAAATGAATTTTAAGGTAGAGTCACAGTGTTTGAAGCCTTTGGCCAGGTTTCCTTAGGAAGCTGTGTGACCTGGCAGCAGCAGGTCAGTGCAGTGAAACAGTTGGTGCCAAGGACCTCTCTTTTGCACCAATTTCCAGGCATTTACTCCAGGCAAGCTCCAACCATGTCCCATAAACTGTCTGGTCCATCACTGTTTGGAGCACATTGGCTGTGTTCCTGCAATGCTTCTGCATCATATTGCAGTTGGGGTTTACCTGGAAGGAACCTAGCTCGTGTGCTTCAAGACCACTTTGTGAGGTGAACCACACATCAAGTGAGACAAAGCAGAAGATTCAGTCTAAAAGAGCATTCCCCATGTGAAATAACACATGGCTTTACACACACTCCTTGTTGGCAAGGTGCAGTGCTTGGTCTGGGCAGAGAGGACTAGCTCCACGTTTGTGCTGTCTGGCAGAGCTGCCAGGGTTGTGCTCCTTTCATTTGGCAGTACCTGTGCTGCTGTCCTCAGGCTGGCTGGGGAGGCTGCAGTATCCTCCTCTGGATCTGTCACAACTTTGGTGGTTCATGGCCTCACAGGTGAGAGCTGATTGAGCAGAGCACCACTAATCAACAGTCCCACAAATCTCACTGAGAATAAGGTCACTCAGGGACTTAGAAAAAGCCCCAGTATGGGCTAGAAATGAACAAGGAGTCAAAACAAGTGTAGGAGAAACAACTTTGGTCAGCTGTCCCAGTTGATAAAGTCCATGATCTTCATCCTCTGCTCTGGCTGTGACATTGGCCATGTAGTCAGCCAAGGGGTATAAGACATGAACTCATAAAGACCAAGGTCAGCTTGGTTTCTTGAAAACACCTTCAGGCTACTGTGAAGTTGCAGCTCATGTGGTACTGGATGAACATCTCTCTACATCCCCTGCAGATGTATACATCTTAGCACTACCACACAGTTTTCAATAGCCATTGTGGTCCTTCAAGTGGTGTGATTTCAAAAGACTTCTTAGGCTTGTTGCATTCCTGAGTAAAATTTACTGGCTGGTGAAAAGAGGTTTGCCATAATCTAGTTTGCAAATATGTTTTTCCCCTGGTCATACTGTAAATAAATGGACTTTTCTCCAGGAGTATGAGTCTTAAAGTTATGGACATTAAAGATTGTTAAGGACAGGGTTTGCAAGATGAACTCTACAAGATGCAGCACTGGGACAAATTAAGAGTCATATGACATGAACATTCTGAGTTTGGGAGTGATTTTCCAGGTCAGAGCTATACAGTGATTTTTCTGAAATAAAAGGAGAAGGCTGATTATTGCATGCCTGCTGTCCTACGTCCGAGGTGGATGCATTCTCACAGATGTAATCTGACCAATTTTAAGATGCCCCTTATGATGTTAGACCCTACCCCACAATCTCAGTTGCCTTAACAGATCTTGTGAATGCCTCTGGAAAATCTTGTTATGAACTCAGCTAGGTTTAATAACCTTTTGCCCCACAGCAATCCTGAGTGAGCCCAGAGTTATTTTTAATCACACGTGGTGCCTCTCACTGCAAGTGATCCATGCAGCCCCAAAGATCAGCAGGCATCAGTCATCCACAAACCACTCACACACCATATGAAACATGTAGCTCGTGACCTCCTGCTCCCTGAAGAACAGTCGATATTAAAAGCATTCCCACAATATTCATTGGCTCAGGCAGAGGTCAGATCAGACTGGCCCTTGTTAATGCACTGTGTCAGTATTTCTTTAGTGACCTCATCAGCCCTCTAAGAATTATCTTTCTTTAAAAGATGCCATGTCTGCCTCCTTACGAAGAAAACTGTCTGGAGGAGATTTGATCTCACATGTTCCCACACCAAAGAGAGAGGCAGCATCATGGAAGAGGCAGTTTGACCCCTTTAACTCAGGGGGATTTTAACTCTGAAACTTAATGACACTTATATTTCTACCTGTCCTCTAAGAGAGAAATATGGCCATTCTGGGACTGTGGGTTTCCAAGAGGTGTGTAAGGGAAGCACCAGTAAATGTACATGTTCAAAAATGCTAAAAATGTGTCTGCAAGTGTTTGAGATGAGATTCAGGAGCAGATGGTCCTTGAGAAGGAGGGATTGGCAACTGCGTCACCAAGTCCTTGAGTTCAGGGTGTTGTAGCAAGAGTGAGTGATTTTTACTCAGCTCATATTATTCATCAGAGAGTGTGTATGTGTGTGCTTTTAAATAAAACATGATTATGTTTCTCTGGGTTAGTTTTTGCATACTGTAAAGCTGAGTGTCTTTCATCAGTTGGTTTGGCTTTCAGACTTTGGCATTTTAACCAAACTAAATAAATATTCTCAAACTTTCTTAAATGTGTATGCAAAAATGCTAAAAGAGTTAAGTTTGCCATAAATGCCATCTTTCCACAGAGAGCCAAGCTACCATTTTAATTGTGCTGTCATGTATTTCAAGCTGTCTATTGAACGTGTACATTATAAGGGAAGATCATTGTAGGTAGGAAATTAGGTGGGTGGGGGTTAGGTCTCTTTTTTTGCCATGTTCTATTTGTTCGGGGTTTATATTTTTGCTTATTTTTATTGTTTTCTTTGCAACAGCAAGGCATTTATGTCTGTAAAAGTGAGCCTTATATTCTCTGGGGCTTTTGGAAAAAAAAAACAAATGCTGTAAGATTTGCAGTACAATAATGGAAGTTGGCAGTTCCCAAATAGTATGACATTAGTTTAGTTTACTTTCATTCTTCTGTATCTTCTACTCATCTACTGCCCTCCCTGAGAGTCAGGCATTATCTGTGTTTCTTCGTAGTTTTCCTGTAACACTTTTGCTCTCCACTTGACAAAGGCAATCAAAATACAGAGCAGAGCAGACCTGGTAAATTAAGGTACTGAAGATGAGATTTGATTCCAGAAAACAGCCAGAATTCTGTGTGGTTTTCAGACAAAACCCACTGAAGGTCATGCATGACTTTTCAGCCAGTATTGCCAGATTGTCAGAGACGAGCTGTGGTTGTGGGAGAGAAAGCAAATTGTCTCACTCACATTTCTGTCACTGTATGATTTGGATTTCCCCCCCAAGAAGCTGTCTGGAGTTTTTAATTACTGCTGATTACCTATTCACAAGAGAAGTTCTTCACAGAAACACACATCTTCGTGCCCTCTCCTACAATGCATCCATTGTGAAGAAATAATTGCACAAAACAGCTGCTTCCTATTTCCACCAGGCTGGCTGCTCTTGGGGAGCTACACAGTGCAGCCCCCTCTGATCACGTCACTCCGGTAGATTTGAGCCCAGTTCTGCCCCTCATCTCCCTAGAGACCAGGGCATTTTGCAATTCTTCATGTTTAGATCAACCTCTGCTCTGCCAGCGGTCAGCAATTTGCTCTTGCAAATCTCCCAAGGATACTCTGAGAGGTCCATGAACCTTGGGTGGGATCAACAAGGACCCAGTGGTTGGTTACTGGTTTCTCCTTCAGGTCCTGAAAGGGTGGTATTGCTCCTCTGAGATGGCTTGGAGGCAAAATTTAGAGAGAGGGGACCCCAGGGAGATCCCAAGTTTTGTTTCATGCCATTGGAATTGACTCTCAGTTTTTTGCTCATATTACCCAAAGACTCTGCAATTGTTGTATCTCTATACAGAGGCAAGACAACAGCCTTGAGCAAGCTTTGAAAACCTCAGAAGGGCAAAATCCCCATGTGGGCAGCTTTAAGGGAAAGGCAGCTCGAGGAAACAGTAATGAGATGCTGTTTCTATTTGGGATAGAAACTGCTGGGTAAATAGAGCACTGTGAGCCACAGAGAGATCCAATGTGGGACCCATCATGTCATGTATTTAATCAGGCTTGCTCATGGAAAATGGCTTGATGATTTGGAGGAACGTTTTGTACACTGCAAATGTTAAATGACCCTTGATAAATAAGGAAAACCTATTAACAGGCTGCTCTGAAAGCAATCAGCCTTAATTACCTCAAAATACAGGGTTTGCCAGACTATAAAAACCTGTTATTTATTTTAAAAGTTTTGAAAACATCTGTAAGCTAAATATATTTCAATGTGTATTTATGTATTAACATGTCCATGTATGTGGTGATTATTCAAGGAGAATGGACTTCTGCTACTCATTTCTGCTGTTTCTCACCCTTTTTTGGCTCTGGTTGCATTTTCTGACTGCAGCAGTTCAATGCTTGGTGTCAGCAAAATGCATAATTTTTCTCTGCATTTTTGAGCTTTTGAAGGAAGATTTGTTCTCACCCTCCCAAAACAAAATCCTCACCCAAACCTGCGTGAGAATCCTTTGATGTCTGCTTACTCAGTATAAATATACAGGATTCTAGATCTCTATCCTCCCCTGTTTGCCAGTCCAGGCACTAATTCTCCCATCTAATAAAACTTTGCAAGAGGTTAGAGTTGAATGCCACATCTAATTATTGATCAGCCAATAATGAATCACATATATTACGTTAACACACTCATGCTTTTATCTCACTGTGACCATCCTTTTTTTTTCTTTCTTAGAAAGGGGGGAAAATTTAGCAGACTTTTTGCTGTTGTTATCAAGGGTAAAGAGTGGAATTATTTCAGCTTTTTAAAAAACCAACCCAAATGCTGCCTTTTCCAGCTGCAGGGTTTGTGTACACAAAATGAAGATGCCTATCTGATGGCTCATGCTGAGTGTATCATTGCATGCAGTCATTAATGATCAAAATCTTTCTAATTCAGGTGTTAAATTTTAAGCAACTGTGCTGGTTAATATCAACTAACACAAGGCAGGAATGGCTGCATTTTGTTGACAACAGACTGACTGCTGTGCAGATCTAGTGCTGCCAGAGCTAAACATAGCTCAGCTGTGCTGCATCCCCCTCCAAAATCCAGTGGTGCCATTTCCAGCCTTATGTGCCATTTACCCAGTATTCAAAACACTGGAAATCTCACAGGAATATCTAAATGCATTGTCAAGCTTTATCTTTTTTCCTCTTTGTTGTTGTTGTTGCTGTTTTTGTGGATGAGAAACCTTTTGTTCGCTCTTAAGGGTGCACAAGGCAAGGAAGAAATAGCCCCTGGTGCCATTTCCACCCTCTTCCCTTCTGATGGCAAACACTTTGCCTGCAATTGCACACCCCTTGTGTCACTTGCATGTGTTTGGTTAGCACTGTCAGTCCCAAAAGCAGGTCAAGAAGGGCACTGAGAGCTTGACCAGCTGCTGCTCTGGGTCAGTGGAGGCCACACGACTGCTGGCCCCCCTTGCTTACCCACCCGCCTGAGCTCCTGTCTAACTGGATTAAGTGATCCAATCCATCATGTTTGTGATAATCTCACTGAAGCAATTGATTGGGAAAGAGTAGATTAATGTAGTCCTGTGAGCCCCACTTCACTCTGGCTCATGATACAGCCACTTGCTCCACGGCTGTGGCCAAGCCCTTTTGGAGACAGGGGGTGTTAAGGCTTGTTCCCTACTCCCTTCCCACTCTCTGGAGAGATTGCCAGGCTGACAGTGATCTCTGCTGTTCCCACACCTACCACTCCTGATCACCAAGGTGCTGAGGTTGAAATATGTATCTATTTTATAAACAAGACTATATACTAAAGACAAGGCTAATCATGCCTTAATCCTGACCTTGAATACCATTATGTTACCTCAAAGTAATTAATTCCTTTATTTTTATCCATTTTACCCAAAATGCTTTTAACACTATTTGTTAATCTGCAAATAGATAAAATAATTTCTTTACAAAACCCATGGATGACAACATAGGTGCAAAGCTGGTAAGAACAGATGGAAAGAAGTAAAAGACCATGACCCTGCACTTAGATTGTCCCTAGTGGCTTCTCTTCTGCTTCATTATCCACTCTTGGTGCTCTGTCATCTTGTGGTTGCATTTATCGGAAAGAGCCTCGGACTAGTGCGCCCCATTTGATTATACATCATATATAATATATTTGATTATACACTCTGACTCCATCACCGAGATTTATTTAGGTTTGATTCTCCTTCACCTTACTCAGGGCACTTTTGTCTTTCCCTTCATCCAGATACCACCCACTTTGGTTCTGCTCATGTCCCTGAGCATTGGCCCAAGCAGTTCAGCCCTGCCAATAAGGGCAGGAGGGGATCTTGCTGACCTAATTCAGGACACTTTAAAATTAGACATCTAATTCTGGGGTACTCACTGTCCTGTCTCCCTATAGTTGATGAAAAGTAGTAGGTGTCTCCAACAGGTGGTTCGTGTCATCCCAAAATTGGCATCTAAAATCAGATAAGTGGCCTCTGGACACCTGTGGCTAGAAGAAAACATAGTGCAAGGTGCCTAACTTAAAATTAGACATCTGATTTTGACATGTCTGAGTTTGGATGAGAAAAACCCTTCCATTAAGGACTATCTTAAGGCAGGTAAACCTAGCTCACACCTTCAGGCTGGACTTGGGAAAGCTGTGTCTGTGATGTTTGAAGTCTTTTCTGAGCATGATAGGATTTGGGGTTTTTCACAACCAGGTGATGACAGTCCCTTTCTTTTGGATGGAGTTAGGGGAAGAGAAAGTTTGTGCACTTTCCCCGCTGTCCCACTGCAGTTGTGGGGCAGAGGCAAGAATCTGGAAGGTTGTTTAGGGTCCCATATAAAGGTAGCTCCCTCCCCCTGATGAACTGTGGGGCCCTTGTGTGCTGTGAGAGGCTCCTTTCTGCCCCACTGCATCTGTAGATCCAGATGGCTTAATGCCACGCTGTGCTGGCAGCAGAATCAACTCCACCATCACTGCAAAAACAGTTTGCTGGGTGCCCCTGGGCCACCAGCAGAGGCTGTGGACTTCCTACCTGGTCAGCAGTGGTGACAACTCAGGTGAGGCAGCAGCTGTGCCTGACTGCAGAGCCCGAGCTCCGTGACTGCAGAGGATGAATCCCTGACAGCGAACGCGCATCGCGTGCCGCTGATTATTCCCTGTGGGGAGCAGAACAGGTGCTCTGCTGTCAGGCAGAAGGACAAGTGCTTTACCCCCTCAGAGGCTGCAATCCAGAAAAAAAATGACATTTTTTATTCTTTAGCTGCTCCCATAGTGCAGGGTTTTCTGAGATCCCTTGGGTGGTTCCAAATTGGGGAATACAGAGATGCTTGGCACCCCTGATGCTTCATCCAGTGCAGAACACAGCTAAGGCTGGGTGCTGTCCCAGGGAGGCAACAGCAGTGTCCAGGCAGGCAGCAGCACAGGAGAGAGAGGTCTCTGCTGCCTTTCCTCCCTTCTCACCTCTTGTACAGCAAGCCCTGCACAGCATGCAAGTAAATACATTTTTATCAATTGCAAGAGGTGAAAATGTTATGATTGAGGCCTGGTAGGCTTGCACAAAAGAAAGCCTGCCAGGATTTAAAAATGAAATGGATTTTAATGAATTTCTTGTCCCACTATTTAACTTTCATGTGTAGACAGCAGCCGGGAGAAACTGTTAAAGGTGCAGTTAATAGTAATTGTCAAATTGTAACTCAAATGGGAAAAGCAGAGTGAGTCAATAAAAATAAATAAGAAGTATGGCCCCCCAGGTGGGATGGAAAAGCCATTGCTTTTGTTGGTCAGAAAATAACCTATTTCTCACCCAATATACAAGGGTCTTTCATTCTGTAGAAAAACACAGGTAAAGTAGTAGTGAGGTGACTTGGCCTAAGACTGCTCATTGTGCTGTGCACCACAGGAACTGCATAAACCCAAACTGCTGCAAAACAAACAGCAAAGGAGGCTCTCCTGGCTGCTGCTCTGAGTGCTGCTACCACTGTCTCCTGACTGAAACATGCCTCAGACAGAAGCAGCTTTTCTCCACAAACCTTTGTGACTATGGATTAGTCCTATGACTTCTCCCAGAAATTCAGATTTCCCAATAGTATTTACCTTCTTCCTGGTCAGGTGCTCTGGTGACACCACTGGAGGCATCTCTAATTAGGGCTTCCATTAGAGTTTTGCATGGTGCAAAACTTCACATGCACCCCAGGCTTTACCAACTCTGCCCCTATCCCAAGGAAAGATGCTGGTTCATCACTCCCTGGGTACCAGGGTGAACTCCCCAAGTTGTTTTAACTTCTCAGTGCAGACAGATTTGACCTCTGGCCTTTAAAGGTCAAAGGCTACAGCCTGATGCCATTGTACTCTCTAACTTCCACTTCATTTGATCTGTTTATATGGCCACTATTTTCCACATCATTGACAAGGCACTGGGTGGGTGATTTGTCACAGGGCTGACAGTTATAGACCGTAATGTGTATAAATAGCCCCTGTTTTTTAAGGAAATCAATGGAAAAATGAGTCTCAAAGTCTGAAAGGTTACAAATAAATGTATCTGTTCCTGCCTTTTGCAGGCACAAGGGATGGGGGTCTTCACTGGAAACAACCACAAAAACATTTATTTCATGGGCCACCCATGAGCCAAGACCTCATCTTACAAGGGGAGCAGCAGCTCTGTTTGTGACACAAGGGCTGCCTTTCTGTGCCAGACTTTATTTTGCCATCACAGAGAACTCTGTGATGCCCTCACAGGATAGGGTCTGAAATACCTGCAGGTGTATGAGGCACCCCACAACTGTGGGGCAGAGCCAGATAGTCCAGGGTCCACCATGAGTGGGCTCACAGGGGGTGAATAAGGATGTGGATCATTCGGCAGTGAATGAATTTTCTTCCTAAGCTAAAAGTTGCAGGTGTACCCTTGTGTTTATCAGCCATGGAAGGACTTAACCACTCTAAAATAGTTTAAATTTTTTTTATCTATTTCATTTTGAATCATTTACAGAGTATCTTTTTGCAGTAGGTTTCAGTTTAATGACATAGCATAAGAAAAGTGTGGTGTGAGGTTCATTTGAAATGAACAGTGACATTGCTGTATGCCCAGTAGTCCCTATTTTACGAGAAACAAACCAGTACTATTCTTCTATTCCTCTTTGTTGCACTGTTTGTGATTTTACAAACCTTTTGCTTCTCTTCAGCACTCTTCCAAACCCAAAAGTTGTCTATTTTATTTCCTCCATTTTGTGGAAGTCTTGCTAAACCTTTGATCATCTCTGTCTCTTGTCTGTCTCTCTTCTCTATTTTTTCAAGACAAAGTCATCAGAACCACACAGAGTTTTCAAAATAAGGGTGCACATAGTTTTCTACAGTGGAATAATGAAGTCTGTATTTTATTCTCAACTCTTTCCCTTAGATTTCCTAACATTCATTTTGCCTTTCTCACCAGCACTTAGTATGACCCAAAGCTTTCAGAAAAATATCCAGAGTCTCCAGCATCTCTCTCATGACTGCTATCAGCCCTGTAAAAGCAGCACTGCATACACACAGGTAGGTTTATTTTCTCCCCCACAAGTCTCTTTGCACTAATGGGCACTGAATACCATCTGCCATTTTACTGCTATACAATCCAGTGCCCTGATATTCTCCCATAGTCCCTTTGCTCTGGAATTGGCTTTCCTGGATGATTTGTGTCACCTGCAAGTTGTGGCACTTGAGTGCCTGTCCTTTCTGGGGTTTGTAGGAGGATCTTAAGGGATAGCAGAGATGCAAGAAAAAGACTCTGCTGTTGCTGTGAATTTGGCCTCCATCCTTCTCCAGCTCTCTGCATAGGAGGTGGAGATTCCACAGGGGTCAGTGGAGGCTTTCTTAATCCATGGAGCAAACAAAAGAAAAGTGAGACTGAGGCACGTGGTGAAACAGGAGCTGCTCCATATTGCATGAACATCACAGGCTTTTTATGGCCTCATTAAAGTCAATGAGGGCTTGCCATCTGCTTCAGCAGGGGCAGCAGCAAGGTACAAAAACATTGCACTCTGTTTGGGTGATGGTTTTGCCTGAGCACTGGGGGTGATCCTTGCTGCGACCTGAGCTAGGTGTCAGTTGTCACTTAGAATTGTAGAATCAAAGGATAGTTTGGGTTGGAAGGGAATTTAAAGATCACCATGGGCCAACACTCCTGCCATGGACAGAGACACCTTCCACTGCACCAGGTTACTCAAAGCCCCACTGAAACTGGCCTTGAACACTTCCAAGGATGGGGCATCCACAACTTCTCTGATCAGCCTCTTTCAATATCTCACCACCCTCACCGTAAAGAATTTTTTCTAATATCCAATCTTAATCTACCCTTTTTCAGTTTAACGCCCTTGATCCTTGTCATGTCAGCACACGCCCTTGTCCAAAGTCCCTCTCCAGCACTCTTATAGTCCCTTTTGGTACTGCAAGGTGCTCTTAAGGTATCCCTGGAGCCTTCTCTGGGCTGAGCCACCCCCCTTGCTCAGCCTGTCTTCACAGGGAAGGTGCTTCAGCCCTCTTATCACCTTTGTGGCCTTCTGTTTTTCAGGAGGGAAAGCAGAAACTGAGAGTAACACAGAGATTTCAAAGATCATGACTGTCTCTCACCTGGTCATGTGTATCTGAGTGCAGGGAATGAGAAGCAGATGAAGGAATTCTTGGCAATCTGTCCTGTGTGACATCCCATGTCAGCAGGTCTCTGTGTCTGTCTGACTTTCTCCTTTCTTCAATCTTGCAACTTCACAGCAAGCTGGGAGTCTGCCAGGAAGGTTGTGAGCTAAGTAGGTGACAGTGAGACACAATTGCAGAAGCTGTAATAAGCAGTATTGATTTTGAATAAACACGTGAGTAATATTGACTTGGAGGAGCTCTCTCTTAACAAGTGGAAGGACTGACTGAATCCAAAGAATGGAGAAGTGTAAGTCCCCCTCTGGAGCTGGGTAAGGCAGGTTTTAGTCATAGATATGAAATCAAGGTCTCTTTCCATCATCCTTTTTCTCAGTCCTGTTGGCAGATAAGAACTACAGGCTTTGCAATTGAATGAAAATTTTTTTTAAAGTTTTTGATGGATTGGTAGAGGAAGGGGGACAATGAACAGAGCAATGTAAGCAAGTGGTGAACAAATCATGGTTCAGAAGAGGTGGCCATCTGAATGATACTGAAATGTTAAAGGGAAAAAGAAAGTTTAAATGCAGGAAAAAGGGCTCACAATGAGGCCATAATGCTTATAAGTAACTAAAAATGAAATCAAACCCAAACTCAAAACCAAACACCATCTCCCCTACTGTTTCAGATCCACACCCTTGGGTCCCGCAGGATAAATGGAGATATGCCATGGACTCAGTGGACTTTGAATCAGGCTCACAACTCAGGAGTTAGGAGCACTGAAATCAGTCAAGTGAGACACAATGGAAAATGATCATATTGCCATTATTACTTGAACTAAGGCAGAAGTGCCCTAACACTTCCCATTTCTTGATGAGCAGATTCCAGTTGTTTGGGTTAAGGATCCAGCTCCCATCTCTGAGACTTGCTTGGGATACCTCTCTGTCCTGGCAGGCCATAGAAAGATTTCTGCCCTGGGTGCTGCTGCAAAATTACTTTGGACTGTTCATACAAGACTCAAAGATCACCATGGACACATGGACCTCAATACTGGGCCCCATGACCCTGATATCCCATGGATATGTGTGGATTATACTACGTGCATTAATGCCACAGATGCCTGGCACAGAAGTAAAGAGTTTGAACTGCTTTGCATAAAATCACACAGAAAGGAAAAGTAGGGCATCTGGGAGGAAAAACCCCATTTCTTACAACTCCCTGGTTGTTTTTTCTGTATGGCAGCAAGAAGGCTGCTGTATGCAACAGGGGTCTGCTGAAATGAGGGCATCCCTTCTGCACATGCATATTCAAAGGCTAAAGAGAAACCTTTGAAATATTTTCAGAAAAGGGGTCAATTATGTAGATTTTACATGGCTTGTTATTAAGGCCAAAACTCACATCGTTTTCACAAGGGCTGGAGGATACCAAGGCAAAGATGTAAGGGCTGGAGTCCAGATTTGCCTGGAAGAAGGGAAAGAGAATGAAAACATTGTTAATTATATCCTCTCAAGAAAGGGCTTGTGGTGCTAGGATTTCGTCCCAAGAGGGTAATTTCAAGGCTACAAGTAATATATATTACTGCTGCTCTAAGCAGGAGCAGGGAGGAACTCCAGCTGTGGCACCTTTGGTAGATTTTTGCAGGGGACTCGAGCTGTAAGTTAAACAATCTATTTTGGGGAATATGATGTCCTTCCCTCAGCCTGGCTGAAGTCTTCAGCACCAATACAATAATGACTTGAAAGAAAACTAGTCAACAATGATTCCTGTGGACTTTATGAATGCTTTGATGAAATTTATTACAAAGGCTCTCAAGGAAACTAGAGGTATTTGGTGAAAGGTAAAGTATTGTGCCATTGATTAAAAAACTGGCCGGAACAAAAAAACAGACCAGGAATGACTAGTTAGTTATTACAATGCCAAACACATTACAAAAGGCTATGAGAGGGAACATATTAACCATCTTTTCATGCATGAATAAAAGGTTTCATTTAGAGGAATTAAGACTATTATATTTCTTTTATATCCAATGAAAACTCCAGAAGTATTTCTTTTCTCAATTAATATGGTACACATTCAAAGGTTATTAGAAGGTTACTGAAAATATGGTGCCTTGAAGGAAAGAAAGAGCTGGGTTTTATAATGTCCTGTCCAGTGTTTGATGTATTTGTTGAGTCTAGGAAGGAGAACTGGGTCTTGGTGTTGGAAAAGTGTTTTTGTGTTCAGTTTACACGGTGCAAAAAAGGAGAATGGGTGGGAACAATCAACACTTTCTACCCAGACCAAAACTTCACAGTAGGTACAATGTTACATTTGGATAGCAATGAAAATTTAAAATTCCAACAGAGCAGCTTGCTGTTCCACAGCTGATCAAAATTGATCACATAAAACCATTTTTCAATGGCAAAGCAGATTTCAGCTAAAGAATTAAAGATTATGAACAAGTGTCACTTCCCATGAGAAAATACCCAGTTTTCTCAAAAAGCTAAAACATTTGGGCCCAGATAGTAATTTTCAGAGGAAATTGTGGAATCTTATGATATACACAACTTACATCAGAGGGAAAAACATCTTCTGATCAGCTTTGTAGGCCCTACTATTCCTGACTTCTTAGCATGAATCAGCTCTGACTAAAGAAATTATAGGATAGTGGTATAACACTTTTCTTCTAGAGATGTCAAAACATTTCCCAAGGCACTGATGTCTCTTCACCGTAGGAAGACTGAGGAGAAGGAGAAGGAGAAGGAGAGCTGGAGGAGGTTCTTAAAGCCAGTGTGAGGAATGAGACCTGCACATCCTAGTTCCCCACGCAGGTGCCCTTTCCAGTAAATTGTGGGGTATATTATTATCAAATGAAAACTTCCAAGCTGATTTTTCAGAGTTGGCAAAAAGAGGCAATGAATAGTCACAATTGGAAAGCTAACCCTGACTTTTACTAAAGAGGAAAAGTGTAGGACTGCCCATTTATCTCCAAACTGAATCGAAGACTGTAGAACTCTGCATGAGCATTGTTATTTTCCTTTATCAGCAAGGCATTGTTTTGTTGCATGAAATCTGGATGTTCAATAGATTTGATTTTCCAAGCAGCTGGGTTATCTTGCACTGTGAAGACTCTCTCTTAATCTCAATTGCTGTGCTTTTCTCAGTGCCGTTCCCAGCTGCTCAGAAATGAGCACAGTGCTTTCATCTGTCTTTTCTTGCTCTTATTAGGTGTGACAGTCTCAACAATACCCGTATGTAGGAAGATATGCAGGTTTTAATTATTTTTTTTAATGTGATTGTCAAAAATTATGGGTGAAAAGGTGTTGCTTTTAAATAATGAAAGTTCTGCCACACTAATGATGTATTTCTTTAGAGGCATGGGCTTTTTTTTCAGTTTGCTCTAACACATAATTGCAGCCAATCCTTATATATCCACAGGAGACAAGGGAACAGAAAAGAGCTGAAATATGCGGAGTTGGGCCATAGGTGCTTTCCAAGTGAAGCTGATACACAATTAGGATTAATGTATGTATCTGATCATTTGCCTTCTGGCAAACATCTTTTGAGACACCAGACTGTGGATCAGCCACTTTTTTTCCTGTCCTTATAAGCCCTTTTTGTGTGAAGAAACCCTTCTCATGACATGAGGCAGCCATGATTTTAGACAAAATCTATTGGCATGACTGAAGTACCAACATAACAGGAGAGAAAGGGGGGAGCAAAATCCTTGGTAAGATGGGATGCTTCAGTGAAAGGCTCTTTGCTCTGAAACAAAACAGTGTTCAGTGCCATAAGCAAGTGCTTAGAAAACCAAACTGGAAATGGCTGACAATGAGTGTCAGCCTTGCAGCTATCCTGGAGGCAGAGCAACTGCAATGTGAGACACAGATCCCCCTGAAAGGTTTCAATATGTGGTGTGCTGTCATTTCTGCTGGAGTTTGCACCTTTCAGTTCAAGGAACTGTTTCATAACCCAACCCCTGTAAAGGCAGGACTAAGGGTTTTGCTGTCCAGAAAGGGCCAAGCATGCTAAATATTCAGATTTGATAAGTGGTGGCCATACACAGACTTGACCCAGACATTTTTCTCCTTGAAGCCCCGGGGAAGAGAGCAAAGGGAAGAAGGTTTGCCAGGAAGCAGGAAGAAATGTGTTCAGGAGGGAGGATGGAGGATTAGATTTTCAAAGGTGTCCACGTTTGCATTTCCTACAATAGTTACAACATGCAAAGCAAGTTCCCTTTTGGACATTTTTCTGGGCTGCAGTGTTGCCAATGGCTCAACAGAACGGGCTGCCCTTAAACCAGAGTGAGTGAGAAGTCACCACACACCCAGCTCAGCCAGCCCAGCTACAGGAGTGCTACCCTGGGGGCCAGGAGGGATTTGTCCCACTGCTCTAAATCCAGCAGATCCCAGACAGAGCTCTGAGAAACATAGCAGCAGAAAAAAAGAGGATGTTCTCTTCTCTGGACCACAGTCACACTCCTGTCATGCAACAAAATGTGTGAGACAAGGAAATAGTGATAGAATGTACATTTGCTCTGGAAATGTCACCATCAGGTCTTAAGTTAATGTCACTTGGATTAGAGGGGGCTATTCACATCAGCAGGAAACGTGGCCAACAAACTAAAACAGACAAGTAGGTACGAAGCCAGTCTGCATGCTATTCACTTTGAAATATTTTCCTATTTTCTTACTGCAGCTGTATTTATGAAATATGTGCTCAGCACACGGCCACTGTGGGCTTTTTCAGTGTCTAGCCAATGCAATATCTGGCCCCTGTATTTTAGATGTAGTGATACCGAAACTTTAGATACCTGAGGCTACAATAAAGACTGTTAAACATTTTTCTTTTCTATGTGAAACTCAAGAAAGCAGCTAATCTACACAATAGCTTATTCTGCATTCTTAAAGGCTTATTGGTAAAGGTTTGATCTACAGCCCAACCCTTCTGGGTTGGGCAGCCCAGGGCAAAAGAGGCCTTTGTGTAATGTACTTCACTGAAGTTTTTTAACAAAATAGATTACCAGCAAAAGCATTATTTTGCTAGCCCAAGTGTGCCTAAGGACTTTGCCTGCATAAGAAAAGCTGATTAAAAAAAAAAAATAAACAAAAACAACCCACAATCAAGCAAAGAACAAAATACAGTAAGTTACTTCTCACCAATGATCTGGAAAATGACACTGCAAGCAGAAACAAGAGTCCTGTGTTGGACTTTCTCTAGCAGCAGATCAAAGTCTTCTCCTTCTCATGGGTGTTTGCTCTTTCTGCTGTAACTTACTGCTCTTCACAGGGCAGATAATATAAACCTCATTCATTCACTTTTATTTTTCTTACCTTGCATGTTTTTTTCTTTTACCTGGGGTTCTGTTTTTAATCCAACATCTCCCAGATGAATGGGCACACAAATTTTGGAGACTGGGGAATGGATTTGGGTTTGGACAGGATGAGGAAGGACAGGAGCCCCTTCACTTGCTACTGATAGATAAATCATCCCCTGATATCCTAGACTGCATGTCTGACACTGGTGCTCAGAGGCTGCAGTATGAGCTTTCCTTGGGTGAGACAGTTTTACCTCCCAGATGGTTATCACCAGTGGGTAATAAATCCAGTGATGTTTCTAAGTGACCTTTTAAAGTGAAGACCACTTAATTATCTACAGAACACTGATTCAGAGAAAATATATATATATATATTTTGTACATTTTTTCAAAGCACAAGATGTTAAGGATGTTTTCTAAATGGCATTAAAATTAGAAAAGCATCCTTTAATAGATCTTCAAATCTATGTGAGGTCCTGCAGGAATTAAAAAGCGTCTTGAAGTGAAACTATGGCAACTCAGTAGTGGTCAGTTCTGGCAGCCAAACACACCCTAAAGACCAGCTGGTTTAGGTCTATGTCTCTGATGCAGACAGGGAAGGGCTGCTGCTCCCTTGGGCGTGCAGCATTTGCCAGGCAAAGGCCAAGCAGTGGCCAAGGGCTGCCCAGGTAAGGGTGCTGAGCCCAGGTGACCTCACTCTCCCCTTGCACAGTCAGCCACAGATGTGGCTGGTACTGGTGGGGACACCCCATTAACACATTTAGCAGCACTGTAAGGAGCAGCTTGCTGGGGATTTTTAGTGAGGGGGAAAAGAAAGGATCTAAAAATGTGTTTGTGCCTGGCGGGGTTGATCTGCAAAACGAATCCTTTGCATTTCTTCGCATCTTCCATCTGTGATTTCACAGTTAATTGACTTATCCATGCAATGTTCCTCTGAGGTATAGATTATCTGCACTTTCATAGTGATAAACCCGAGTGCATAGGGGTTTGAGATGGAACTTGCCTTAAAACCCTCAAGGGATTACAAGGCAGAGAACAGAGTAGACCTGGGTCCCTCCTTTGCACCCCCAAAGTGGGTTCCTTTTACCCATGGAGACACACAGCAGTGCTCCACACAGCAATGAGCCACCACGCTGCACCCAGTGCCCCTCACCATCGCCCAAAAACTTCAGCAGGGATTTGTGGGTCTGTCCAGGGCATGAAGTGTGGAGCTGCTCTTGTCCCACACGTGTGAGGTACAAGTCAGGCCACTGCTCATGGACAAATGCCACAGCCCCCATCATGTGGCTGGGTTTATTTTTAGCTATCCCAGCGTCAATATCCGCACAGCAGCAGCAGCCGCATCGATCACGCTGATGCTTTGGAGATCAATGTGTGCAACAGCCCTGGTTACAGCTCTTTGGGGTGATCAGAGCTCCATCCTCCACTCCTAAGGCTGAACTTCATCCCTCTGGAAGCTGTGGGTGACTTTCACCTGTTACATGCTTTGGGTTACACCTGCATAACTCCTGTAAGGACTCACAGAAGAGAAGTATCAGCTGCCTTTGGATCAATAGCAGACAATCCCCCCCATGCCAGGGATTTCTTTCCTTGACTAAATTGACTTCTTCCCCAGGCCTTTAACTGTGTTTTTGCACAATGATGATGCCTTTTAAATTGTTTTTAATAAGCAAAGTAAGATAAAGAGGGAAGGAGAGCCAAGAAGTGGTCATATCATCACAAATGCAGTAGCAGATTAAAAGCAGGTGAGGAAACACTTCACAGGAAATTTGGAGGAAAGTTGGGTGCCTAGCAGTCATTACATCCAGGTAATGACTAAGACTTCAGTGTAATGTTAATTAACTGTTTAGTTTATTGAACTTTGCAAAGTTAATGACCTTTGCAAATGTTCCAAAAAAAGGTTTTGGGCAGATTTCAGGTTTTTGACACATATTGTAGAACATCTACCATTATTTTAAAAAGTTCAGCTCCATCATCACAGTGATTGCTTTTCTTATTGCATGCAAGGTATTTCAGATGGGCAATCAGGCTGTTAGGATAATGAGCAGAAACCTTAATGAGATGCTGTCATCCTTATTTCTGCCAGGATTGTGGCACAAGAAACACACAAAAAAATTTCATTTTTCTTAGGCAGTAGGGGCACGTGTCACCTTTTCCTAGCACAGGTCAAGGGAACTGAGCCTTAGAAGTGCCAGTTCATGCCTTACTATAACAAAATTATAATGGACCAGCTAAGATGGAGCCAGTCACACTGTAGATATTTGAAGTTGTCTGAGATAAATCCCACCTCTGACATGTCTTCGTGAGTTTTCTTCTTGTTTCCAGATAAAGAAAGACTGGGGTCCCTGAATTTTAACAGCATGTAATAGTGCCATGAAATCCAGCATTGGATATTAATTCAAATGAGGCTTTTATGCAAGTGGGGATTGTTGTTTAAATCAGGCTGAAAACAGGCTGATGATATATATTCATTATATTTAGAAGCTCTCCTGTGCCTTGCTAGGGATGCTGTGCTGGCATCTTAATTTTATATCTTTATTGACATCCTGGGAGATGCATAAATGTCCCATTAGCCCCTCCCCCAAGGAACTGAATCTGGGAATTTCGTGAAAGGGGACCAAGAGTTTGAATGATCTGAATGGATTCTAAACAAACCTCTGATTTTTTTGGCTCTTGTCTTCTTTCCAGTGTCAGAGAAGCCTTGGTCAGAAACAATCACAGCTGGGACATGCAGTGACCAATAGCTGGGTGGCCAAAGGGCATCACCAGGGGGGCTTGGAGCACAGAGAGGACAGTGACCCAAGGAGGGGCTCACAGGCAGCTGCTGAAGCAGCCATGGACATAGCTAGAAATATCCACTACAGCATAAGGCAACATGCTGCCAACATCAGCCTTTATTTGGGGGAATGATGGGAGCCCCAGTTGAGATGAAAGGGAAGGGATGTCTGGCTCCTACCCCAGGAGGTGAATCTAAGGGATCGTGGTGACTCTGAGTTTCAAGCAGTTCTCTGGTTCTAGAGAGTGGGATTCATTAGGGATGGACAAACAAATATAAAAATACTTAAAATGAAAAATGTGGGATTATCACAAAGCAAAATGGTTTCACATGTTTGCCTTGGTCGTGTGCTCTGGCATCTGATTATGTCCTCTGAAGCACTCCATCAAATAAGGGGAGTGCAGGATCTACCTCAGACTCTGTCATCTGAGGGATCCTCCTGCCTACAGGGTGTTTTATATGCAGAAATAGCTTCTGAGACCTTCAAAATTCTCTAAAATGCCCCAGTGCTCACCCACAGAGGGATCAAAACTGCACATACACTTTGGAGAAGAGATGGTCTCTGGTGGCTCTTCTCATTTGGGGTTCTGATTTGCATCAAAGATAACCCAACCTTTAAAGATTAAAAAATCTCTGTGTGAAACAATATTTATAGCATTCCTTTTGGGCAACCCCAATAATACTATTATTTATTATAATTATTATTATTTTTACTTTTTTAACCCCTTTCTCACCCTTGCTCCATCTTTAATTTTTGTCTCATACCAAGCCCTTCTGTTCATTCCCTCCTTTTATCTTCTTCCCCAGGCCAAAATACCACAGTCCAGGATTTGCACACTTGTAACAATATTATACTTCAGAAAAATGGCTATTTTTCTCTTAATGCTTGTCTGCCCTGTGAGAGCTGGTCTTCTCTTCCAGCACACGCAGAGATGTGTCCAGAGAGCATCAAGTGCATTTATGAGCGTTTGCAGAGTATCTGGGAGTCACTTTGCATCAGAGGTTGTGTTTTTACAGACATGAGGTGGCTATAATCAGGTTTTTAACTGAGAGCATAATAGCTGTGCTTTAGCAGAGTTGTGGCTTTGGGAAACGGTGTTTAATTTGGCAGAGATATTGACAGGGATGGGATTGGAGCCCTTTACATTGAAAAAGCAGCTTCTCTTACCCTGTTCTGTTGTTTTCTTCCTGCAAACCAAACACAAACACTCAGTGTTTGTTGCTTTCTACATCGTGCCCTGTTTGAATGGTTACTGAAGTGGATGAATAAATCATCTGACTGTTGAAACTGCATACATAGACCTAATGCTCTAGTGAAAGGCTTTGTGTGTGTTTTGACTGTTAACGTCCAGAACAGCAAATATACCAAGCAGCAAAAGGAAAATTCTCAAAAATAGCTCAGAAAAAATAGCTCAGTTGCTATTTAGGGAAGAAAGCCCCTTCATATTTCTAGCACATGTTTTGTCAGAAGACTTAGAAGGATGCTCAGCCTCGTGGTTGTACCTGCTGGGAGCCAGGACCGCCAGAGGCCATTTTCTCTGCTGGGGCAGAGATTTTGCATAGTAATTCTCAATTTGAGTCTGTGACCCCCATCTCTACAACTCCCATTTTTCATCTGTAGATCCTCAAAGCATCTATAGATCCTCCCAGTGAGCCAGGATGAAGGCAAGAAAAAAGAAGGTAGACAGAGCCTTGCCCAAGCCACCGAGCCACAGCCTGATCCTGGGAATCTGCTTCTTCAAACACATCAGTCCCCATCTCTGCTGAGGTGGTTCATTTATGTGGTAGAGAGGCAGCTTTACCTTCCCAAACTGCCACACTGGCTCAACAGGAATCATGATAACAATGGCTGAGATCATTGATGTGTCATAGAGATAAATGCCTTTCAGTTATTGGAGGAGGATGGACAGACCCTGACAGTCCTGCCAAGCAGGGCAGGATGCTGAACTGGCTTTGCTGTTACCCAGTCTTCTCAGACTTGTACAATGACCTATGGTCCTCAGATAACTTTTTTTATGTCTGCCATCCAGATTTGGAAGGCAGCTAAGTCAGTCTTATTAATACCTCGAGACTTTAATATTCATCATACTGCTTTTGCTTTTGTGGAAACAGCCTAAGTGTTCTGGAAAAAAGCAGGTCATCAGAGCCTTAAAGACAAACTCCAGTAAAAGAGCTCAAGTTTTTAGCCCTTGCTGCAATTGGTGCCATGTAAGGGTAAGTGGCAAATCATTTTGAAAGCACTTACTCATGCAAATGCTGCATCAGTGGAACAGCTTGCAAAGAGCAGGGGTGTGTTCCCTCTTAACCTCCTCAGAGGCAAGTCCCTCTCCCTGAGAACACACAGAGCAGATCTCAAAGGACTGCACTGGCAATCTTGGAGAGGAAAACCTTTCTCCATTTTGAGAATACGCCCTACAACCAGCAACAAATAAACACAGCTCCAGTTTCTCAATGCTGCCAAAGCAACACACCCAGTACAGCACTGCTCCTCCCTTTGCATCACTGACAAAGCTGCCAGCTGAATTGTGCCTCTATCCTTGGTGCCTTGGCATGGTACCAAGCAGGAAGCACACAGATAAGCTCTCAGGATCCCAACAGCTTTTGCAGGGCTGCTAAGCTCAAAAAAGAGCCCAGTGCCTTGCTACTGGCTAGTAAAAAGAGCACATTTCACTCTTAAAATCCTTGCCACGAATCTGGCCTTTCTGAGAACAAAGCTTTATATATGCCAGGAGATTGCTTCAGAAAGAGATCTGATATAACACATTTTTTAACCTTGTTTATAGCTTAATCTATAGCTAAAGAGGAGACTGAAGAGGAAGTGCCACCCCAGAGAGGATGCACCCAGCCATCAGCACAACCCACAGTCTGTGCCAGGCTGCACCCTCCTGGCACCTCTGGAGACAGGAGTCCCCAGGCTGGCAGTGGTGGGAGCTGCACCCACATGGGTGGGCACCTCTTCCCCATGCCACCCAGCCAGTGCTGTTCTCACTTCCCTCTGCCATCCTCAAAAAAAAATAAAAATCAGCTTGTTCATCACCAGGAGATGCCAAATCTGCCTGCACAGCCTGGGCAGTAGCAGGTGGGACTCACCACCATGTCCAGCACATTTGCTTTTTTAAAAGTGTGTCATAAAATAAAGCACATTAAATTATTGACAGTTTGGGGTTTTGGATGGTCAGACCCCTTTTTTTTCACTGCTGACCATTTAGGGGAAAAGGACAGAATTCAGAAAGGAATTTCAGGACATTTTCAGGTGTGGATTTTTCCTGAATCAATGAATGAAAGTTAGATTTATTAATTAATTTATTTATTTTCTGCAGCACAGGGAATTAATTGTTGAAAGCAGGTATTTTTAATGAGGGGGGAAAAAAAAGAAAGCCCTAAGAGGAACTGGTTCTTGCAGAGCATGAGCAAATCTTTCCCTTTTTTAGGTGACCCATGAAAAGTTTGCTTTCATGAAAAGCAAAGGAAACCTGGAGAAGCAGTGATGAGAGAAGCACAGTAGCAATAACATTCAAACCATTTGGAAGCAAATGTGCTTATGGAAGTATGCAACAAAAATAAAAAAAAAACCCAAGCATGAAAGGCACTCCGAGTGTTAAATATTCATTAGTATTCCCCGCACCGCCTGTTCTAAATATAAGATACGTTTCAGCACAGCCCTGGTGTGTGCCTGGGATGTTTTCCCCTCCCTTGTAGGATGCTGTAGCCACTCAGCTGGCAGGGCGTTCCCATGGCAACACCGCGATGCTACCTTTTGTTAGATGAATGAAATGACCAGTGGCGAGGTCGGCCGGGGGCACACACGCAGGGTAGGCTGCGCTGCCACGGCATCCATTGTCCCTGTCACAGGCAGGGCTGGGGGCAGAAGGCAGGAGGAGCTGGCAGCTCTTTGCATCACAGAGCAGTGAGACTGGGTCCAAAACCAAATTCTCTCTGTTTTTCGGGGCTGGTACAGGCAGCACAACTCGGCTCTGTGCTGGCATCCCCACCCCGAAGGTTAGGAAATGCTCAGCTTACAGAACTTTATCCCAGCCTGGATGCACCCACAAAGGGTGAACAAGCAGAAAACTGAGGGCTCAAATACATACTATAGAGTCCAGCTGTTTCAAGACCCTCTGCCTCTCTGGCAGTGGACATAAGGATCCTTGGGGCCATTTTTCCTAGTACTGGGTACACAGGGCAAGATTAAGCTCTCTATACAGGCATTTACATCCACTTGGCTAAATATCAGGAGAGTATCTTCTCTCTTTCTGGTCCATGGAGGTTTGTCAAGGTAGTCAGCAGAGCCTAGAAAGAGATAGAGCTCCAAGGCTGAAGCCAGGTAGGACATACCAGGTTCCACATAGACATCTGCCTTGGTCTGCTGTCTAGAGTCCAGCAGACATTTAAATTATGACAATATAAGATGGGATTGCAAGGTTTCTCACTCACTAGTTAAGGGTGATTATATTCCCATCTCCTAGGATATCTTTGAACCCATGACAGGATGAACCACTGCAACACCTGTGCGAACCAGACCAGTTGGTCCCTTCTTCTACAGATGGAGAGCCTGAGATACACTGGGTGTAGCTGCCCAGGATCTGAGTCAAATGCTGCTCCCCTCTCCAGAAATAGAATGAGGATGCAAGTGTTCACATGCTCCTTTTGCCTGTGCAGTGCCTTTGATCTGAAATCGCAGGAGCAGAGGCTGTAGAACGAGTCTGCAGTAATTTGAACATCACTGTGAGTCGCAGCCCAGCAGAGGAACGAGGTGTCAGACCATGGCACACGCTGCTGGGGCACTGCTCCCCTGGCTAGAGCAACCAAAACTCTCATTTTGAAGTGAAGATAAACTTCCTTGGCTCCCACAATTTTAGATAAACTTACTTGGCTCGCTCCTACAATTTTAGTTGCAAAATTACTGCTCTGAATGTGAAGGAGGGGTTGCAAGCAGTCTGGAGCACACCAAGTGTTCATCCTGCTCCTGTAGCACAAGGAGGGCAGGCTGGTGGCTGCACAGGCTAAAGCAGAGCACCTGCCTAGGTGCTGGTACAGCTCTAGTCCCACCTAATGCCTGGAGTTTGAGAGGAGGATGATGTGATGCACAATACCCATCCACCCAGTGACACTCCTGCTCTTACAGGAGATTGCCAGGCTTTCTGAGGAGCCAAGACAAAACTACACACAGGCAGAACCACTGGGGTCCCTGGCCCCACTGGTGAAGGTGGATGTGAACAGACCTTGCTGTCACACACACCACTTCAGCTGTGGATCCTGATAATGCCATGCAGGAGCTGATAGCTGATAACCAGGGACCCAGAGCATCCTTGGGATGCAGCTGGGGGTTGCAGCTTGCACTCCCTGGACAGGGGGACTCACTGCTGGCTCACAGCCACTGGTGCTGCTCAAACAGCACCATACTATTTCCCATTCCTGCTCATCCTGCTGAGCTGGGCTCTGCTCTGACTCATGCAGTATCAGCACAATTCCCAATCCATTCAGATCAGAGAGGCTTTGAGTGCTGCTGAACCAGAAAGGCCTCAGCTTGCTTTTCTGGTCCCAGACTGAATTATTCTTTTGGACTTTAGGAGAAATGCCTTTTTTTTTTTTTTTTTGCTTGTAAACAGAGATAACATAGGGAAGCTCATGAGGCACTGTGGTGTAGCCTAGTTCAAAGCAGAGCTGAGCTTTAAGAAAACGGGGCTTTCATATGCTGCCATCATCCATATTAGCATATTGCATTAAATCTTGACCACCTGACCTGAGGTCTCCAAAATACCCAAAAGCTCCTCTCCCTTTATGTTCCTCTTGAGGCTATGGACAGTCAATTTCCTCTGACAATTTGGACAAGATGATGCTTCACAGATGCTCAGACTTGTAAACCTTTCATCAGAGCCTGGCAAAATGTTGTACAGCAGAAATATCACAACAGCCTTGTCTTACTGAAGCCTGGAATTCCTGCTGCCATTTATTCAAAGTCTTGTTAAAGTCTTGGAAGTACCAATAACAAAACACATTTATTTACAGCCAGCAAGAAATGGATTACTCTGACAGCATTCTACAGTGTCTTTAGCTCTGGAAAACTTATCTCTGCTTTCAGTATGATATGATCAGATTCGTTCACGTTTGATAAGAACCTGAATTTGGCTGAGAACAGTTAATTCTGTTTGAAATTAATATTAATCACTGTAGGGAGTACCTCCCCTCCCTGTTTTTACCCCATAAAGAATAATAAGAAAAATGGCCTTAAACTGCAATATCTGCATGATTGAAAGGACTGGAAGAGAGAGCAGAAAAGGGATGTGTGAGGTTGAACACTCTCATGTATGTCACTGTCTGGGAGCACTTCTGCTGGGGCTTGAAGGGCAGGAGTTTTGTCTATCTCTGGGTTCATGCCAGAGACACCCCGGCATACCATGATCCAACCATGAACATTTTCCATTTCACCTTCTCCTTCTCAGTGTAGCCTCCAGGAGCCTGGGCTGAGCATGAAGGACACATGGGGTCAGAGATGGTCCCTGGTCTGAGCAGCCAATCACTTTGAGAAGGAACTGGTCCCTCCTTTTGGTTTTGCAGGAGCCTCAGTGACTGGCTTGGACCAGAAAGCAGAGTTTTAGATGGTGGAAGCTAATTGAGGTGAATCCCCATCATCATCCAGAGAACATGTGGTATTTTCAGGAGTTAACCAGATCCAGCTCAGTGCGTGAATCAGACAGCAACTGTCCCTGAGCATGTAGCTTGTAGCATGTAGCAAGAGTTGGTGTTAAAGAGAATTAGAAATTTCCACCTGTGATATGCTCCAACCTGCCTGACAGTGATTTTTCTACCACTGAAAATTGAGCTCTGGTGGTGTAACAGGGTTTTTAATTTTGCTTTTGGACAGCAGTTGGGTACTGGTATGTGGAAGGTTACCCCCTGGGATGAGGAAGGGAATCCTTTTTGTGTCTGTGTTAGGGAGTGGGGTGGCCCCCGGGGGAGCTGACCTTCGGAGCAGTGATGGGCAGCTGTGCTCATTTGATGGCATTTCAAAAGGGCTTTACTTTGGACTGGTCTGGCACTGGTGTGTTTGTAGGTGTGAAGCTCGCTTTTCAATTGGATTTTTCTGTGAAAGAGCTTCAGTCCTAGCATCACTTCACGATGGAAAACAAAATGCATAAAGCAGGAGCAATCAGGGGATTTTCCACAAAGGCACGCTCTGATCTGAATTAAAATGCTAATAGAAATGCATTCAGGGAGTATCTTTTGCTGACCAACTTTGCAGGAGTATATTCCTTTTGTTTAGTGCGCTTTTCTTTCTCTCTCCCTGAATTCCCGGCTGACAATTGACAGGAACTCCCTTTCAGCGTGGGTTTGGTCACTCGCCGGCAGCAAACGCGCCCAGCAGAAAATGCTCCAACTGTTGGCGTTTCCCGAGCAGGGAAAACCTCCTGGGCTGAGGCTTGGAATGAGGATTACACCCTTTTAAGTCAGCACCGGGGAATCCACGATCTTCCACGGTGACGAAGTTTTCCCGGTGCTTCCCTCGCTAGCGGGGAGAGCCGGAGCAGCATCATCCCCGCACGGGCGCCTCGGCAGAGCCGCGCCGGCGGCACAATAGGCAGGGCAGGGTCCCGCACCTTCCAACCAGCCCTGCGGGAAGGGTCCCCGCGGCCGCGCTGGGATCGCCCGTCCTGTGCTGAATGCATTACGTAAGGCAGGGATCGTTTGTCAGCCGCGATGGTACAAACATAGCTGCGGGCAGATTATGCACAGAGAGCGAGAGAGGAGGGACAGGGAGGAAGGTCTCTCCGGGATCCGCGCTCCACGCGGCTGAGGATCGCGAGTTGTTGGGCTGGCGGCTGGCTGAGCTCCTGTGAAGGGTGTCGCTGGCGGTCCCTGACATGCTCTTGTTCGTGTGGGATGCTTGAGACGGGCACGAGATACTAAGTTGGGGGACCAGGATTGGCATGAGGATCGGACCAAAATGGAAGGGCTTCTGTCTCCGATGAGAACGAAGGTAGGGAAAGATGTTCATGTCTTTTGGAAGCTCAATTTACCCGACGAGGGGAAGGGGAGTTGCGGGGCGAGCTCTGTGAATAGGGGGCTTGCCGGGCTTTTGTCTCTTTTCTTTCCTGTCTCTTTTTTTTTTTTCTTTCTTATTTTTCAAAACTATGCTCGTGAATGTAACTGGGCAGAGCAGCGACAGCAGTTGCCTCCAAGAGGGGAGTAACGCATCACTCTTCCTCGACAGAGATGACCTTTGTAAATGAGTTTGCCTTTTGGAGTAGACAGCCATATTTTTGTTTGAATTTCCAGTTGGAGGCTCTCATTGTGTCTGTGTGTCTGTGCGTGCTCCCCGGGGAGCCAGCCGGGGGAAGAGTACCTGCGGCACAGGAACGGATGGGGACACCGGGCTACCCCAGCGAGGTGTTTCCAGCAGCACAAAATCACCCACCGACAAGCAAAGTGGGTGATTTTGTGCCCAAACACCCTGCCAGGGTGCCAGACCTCTTGTTGTGGACCCAGACCAGAAAGCTGTAACAGAGAGTGAGCGTGCAGAGCTAAGGAATTGCTGCACTTGTCTGCTGCCTTCTCACGCTCTCAACTCTCTTTAAAGGTTTGACAGTAATCCTCAGTATTAAAGAAACTTGAATTCCAGCAGGGAAAAGACAGAGGAAAAACAGTGATGGTTTAGTTTGCAAAATTTCTCCCCATGCCATTATTTCTTTGTGGTCCTGGGGGATAGACTGAATCCTGATTGCATTTTATTTAGTCACTGCCTCCATCCCATGTGGTAACTGCCTTGGGTAAATCCTCCTGATTTCAGTCCATCACCACATTCAATCCTACTCTGTTGTATTGTATCTCAAGATTGGAAGAATTGGAATTCAGTGGCAATTCTTGCTGGCAACAGGGTGTCTTTGTATGTCTTAGATGCAAACAGTTTTGGAGGGGCAGTCAGACAAGAGTTGCTTTCTATAAATGCCAGACTTGAAAAAAATCAGAGAAATTGTCTGGTCCAGCCCCTGTGCTGAAGCAGATCAGCTAGTCTGGTCTCTCAATTACATCCCTGCCATTCACTATCCTAAATTAAAGGCTCTTCAATGATTTAAAGTCTTTTCAATATTTAAACCAAGAAAAGTGATTTAAATAAAAATAATTTGCCAGCAAATGTCTGCACTGCAATTCTCCAGGGGAGTAATTTTTTTTTCCACTTTAATTCAGTTTTTTTTTGTCTTGAACAGTAAGTTGATAATTTTAAAAAGAACCTGCCAACTTCATATAGCTCTCCATTACCAAGAACAATGCTATGGGCAGTTTTTAGAATGAAAGATTTATAAGGGATTATAGACCCAGCCATTCATATCTCTCATTACTGAGGAATACATACATTAATGTTAGGCTTTGCAAGGCATTTCCCAGTACTATTTTTTAAAAAATCAGATAATAGAGGAGACCTCTAGCAGCTGCCCAACATTTCCATCTCATTTCCATTATTAGAAAACATAACTTTCATCGCTTTAGCTGATGTTTCTATTCTGCTCCTCTAACCAGGCTTGAAATGACTGCTGAAGGCAGTCTCTCCCAGGACTGGTGAGCTCTCAGGCTGATGTGTGGATTACAGTCACACTTGTGTAGTATCAGCACCTGCAGCATGTGTGAAGCTATAAAAATGACAGAGTACAGTAAGGGAAGTGGTCCAGGACTGGGTATTCTGTTTGTTCATCTGATCTGCTTCGTAGCTGGAGTGTAAATCCCAGTAACACCATCCATAAAGTGTAATCTCAATTGCCACTGTCAAGTAATTTATTGATCCTATAGAAGAGTATGCTTGGGAATATAGACATGATCCTTTGGATCATTATCTGCCTTAATATTAAAGAAAGGGAGAGATTCTGACCTCCTTCGTGTGTGGGAAAAGCTTCTCAAGCCAAAGAAATGTGATTTTAAAACAGCTATTGCAATGATGTAAGATCAATGGGGTTCTCTGGAAGGTCCAGATCCTGACGTTGGTGTTACGTTGCTGTTAATCCAGGGTAGCTCCACGGCAGCTGATGGAGATATTCAAACAGGTTCTGTGAAATAAAGGTTAGGATTGGGCCCTCACATCTTCACTTTTCAGAGAAACAGCAATGCATAGATCACTTGAATAGATTTGAAAACTTATCTCATTTCCAAGATGCTTCGTGGCTGGCAGTGGCTCCCTGCTACCTACCAGAAAATCAAGTGTAAAATCTATTAAATCCCCACATACAATGTTGATATGTGATGACTACACAAAAAAACTTGACAACAGCAAGGCTGCCAGCGTGCCGAGACCCCTGCCTGCTCCACTCCCTGATACTGCCTCGTTTTTCCTCCTCTATTTCCCCGTCTGTCTGATCCCATCTGTTGTCACTTGTTTTACACTAAGGCTGGAAGTGTTGGGGGCTAGTTAGAAGTTTTTTTGTCCTTTGGTTTGTACAGTGACATGAAGGACAGTGGGCTTCTGGTCATTTCTGGCAGAGCTGCCTGAAAAGAGCCTAGAGCATCTGGGAGCTCCAAGACTTGAACCTGTGGGAAAACATCTCCCTGCCACAGTGAAATGCAAATAAAGACTCCATTTTATCCTTAGAGTCCCAAGGAGCTCTATTTAGCCTGCTCAAATCTAGACAGAAAACAAAAACCAAAGAATTTTCTTTGTTTCCATGGGTAAGTAGGAGCAGGAGCTGACTCTGCAGGCACTTCTCACAGTCTGTCACCAGCAGGTGAGGACAGCCTACATCTGCCTCTCATAGCCAGATGCAAGGGTCCCTGGAATTAAAATGAGGTCTAAACCCCTGCAGGTGGGCTTGGGTGAATATTGTGGTGGCACTTGAAAATAAGATTGCTGTCAGCTCTTTGGTCCCTATTGTTCACAGAAGTTGTCACTCCACTGACAGGGAGACAGGTGGGCACATCTTTGCTAAAGTCCAGTTTATTGTGCAGGAGGGCTGAAGCTGAGGCACTGGACAGAGACATGGACACACCATGTCCTCACTCCTCCAGCCACCTCCATGGCAGGGCTTAGCACCAGAGGGCTGGGATTGTACAACCAGGAGCCTAACTCATAGAAGGCTTGTTTCTCATTCCACAAGGTAATAACCCATTTGGTTGCTGGGCCGTGCTGGGTGATCATACAGTGGGTACTTTAGAAATAAGTACTCATTAAAATATTTGGTAAATTGGGTATTAAACACTAAGCACATTACACTGCGTAATGGACTCCACTGCAGCAAGCCATGGGTGGTTAAAACATTTTTGCTTTGGTATAACCAGGGTGGACAGATGCAGGAATTTTAGGGAAAGGGAAAGGATACATGGTAAAATGGGCTGGCATATCAAAATTGAAGCAGATAAGTAGAATGCACTGAACAGCAGTTACTGCATTTTTTGTGTTGATGATTGAATTTCACTTGATTAGAAGTAATGGGTGGGTTGTAAATATTTGGTAGGTTAATAGAGGTACTTACAAATATTACCAGAACCAGTTAAATTCTGTAGCCTAGGATGTCTGAGCCCCCGTTTTCAGAGCAAATGAATGTACACAATAGCAATGTCCCCACGCCACCTTAAGAGACTGTGAAGTTGATTGAGTACCACAAAGTGAAAAGAATGAAGAAATGCATAAATATTGCAGTCCTTTTGTTAGCCTCCATTTTAATTTGTTTTATAATCCTCAACACATGCACAATTTGCCTTAACCCTCAGTGCATCGCCTTCAGCAAATTACACTGGCATAAGAATTTCAGTAATTTTAGTTTCTCTGCTGCTGACACTTGCCAGTGCATGCTGCTGAATTTGCAATGAGCACCTGGCTCAAACCACGCAGAACTGGCTACTGCTCTATTTTCCTTTCAGAAGCCTGTGTTTGGTGCTTTTTTGTTTATCAAAGCACTGCTTCTCTTTCAGAGCGGCTGAAAGAACTTTTTCAATGAACTTTTCGTCTGTTCAGAAACACACGCGGAGGGTAAATGGAGATTAATTACTGTCAAATTTACTAAGCTTTGCATCCAAAGATAATGAATTTTGAGTGTTCCTGTGTACAGCAAATTCAGCAAGGGAACTCAGTAAATAAAGTGTGTAGTATTTAGATAGTGCTCTTTAAGCATTAATGGGGCTGTTCTCTTTTATTGAATCTTATTAACTTTATCTGTTTATTGTAGATTTTGGGGATTAGCAAACTCCCGTGGTGTTACTGTTGGTTTGTTAAACCCTGTTGGCTCTGCTTTCAAAGCCACTTAGTTTTTGACCACTGGATCTCTCACAAAGAATGGTTAAGTTGTCCTTGTGCCTTACTTAGAGAAGTTCACAGTGGCTCAAAGAGAAACTTTGGAAAGTACACTATACCCTGAGAATCCTAAATAGCAAAGGCTGTGGCAGCTGGCCTTTGAGATTGTTGGGGAGGAAGTCAGGAGGGGAAATTACCCCTGGGAAAGTGAAGTCTGGAGTCTGGGTTACACCTGTGGATTGCTGTAGTTTTTCACCCTTCTTGGATGGCACTGAAAAGAAGTTTATATAAGCAGGTTTTTTGTGCAGCTTCATGCAGCAAAACATTTGAACAGATTTGAAACTTTAATCTCTCAAACTATCCTGCAGAAATTCAGGTTAGGATCTTGCACTGTCTGGACAGCTATGAATATTAAAATCACTTTACAGCACTCTTGTAGAAGCCAAGAGACAGAATAATTTCTCTGCGTATGTTGTGAAACCAGTCCTGGTGTTTTTAATACCAAAATACTAAAGTTGCCCCCATCCCTCCAAAAGCATTCACATTGCTCCCATGGAGTCTAAGATCCCTCCTTTGATACAACTGAGTGTTTTTCACTCTCATTTTGAGTATCCCACTATAATAGACACACACTGTTGCTAACGACACTTACAGAGTGAGATTTCCAAAGCCATTTATTTCTGGGGCTTCTGATCTCCCAGATGGACTGACCTCACATGGGCAGTGAGCACACGAACACAAACACAATATTCAGGTTCCTGTGCAACCACCCACAGGCGCAGGAAGCTCATAGCATGAACTGGGAAGCGCTGGTGTTCCCTCAGCAGCCCTTCCACAGGGCCCCTGCTCAGGCTGTTGAGCAGCTGAAGGGGTACCTCCTTCCCTGCCTTATTATCAGTTTGACATGGAGGTTAATGAGGCCATATGTAATTCTCTGAGCTTGTAGATAGTTAAAAAGAAAGGCAATTCAAGAAATAATGAAGTCCTATGTCGGCTACTGTTAATCATAATTTAATAAATACCTGGGAGAGGGGATGTAGGGGCATAACACAGAGCAGAGTTGGGCTTTGGAACAACTGTACCATAACATTGTGCCTCTGGAAAAGCAAAGCAGCTTCTGTTCTGTAACATTTCCTAAACCCATTCAGATTTAAAGACGATATATCACTGAACATAAAACTGAAAGGTTATTTTTCCTCCCCGGCTGTGCTTTGCAGCAGAGCAGCGAGCTCCATGCCTCACTGGGCCCTGCACTCGTGCCCAGTCACACCAGGGGTGGGTTATTTACTGTCCAGGGAGGGGAAACTCTGTGTGTCCTGGGCAGGAGCTGGACACTGCAGTGCTAATGGGAATTGCATTGCAGAGCACCTGGAGCTCAAAATCCAGCACAGGATGCTTAGTATTGAACTTGTATGCTTAGTGCTGGATCATGAGAACACAATCCCTCTCCCCAAATGCTCCCTATTGAAGGCAGGGAGGAAATAGGAGCATTTTGCCTCAGGTTTTAAGGAGGAAGGATGGCAGTTCAGATTCTGATATTTCATCCAGGATCCAAAGCCTGGGGGATGCTGCCCATTCCCAGCATCCTCAAGAGCATCCTCAAGAGCACAACTGAGTCCAGGCTATAGTATCCTAGGATCTACTCTTGGCTTGCATACCAGGCTGAGTGGGTTCAGCTCTTCCTGATCTCTCCCATGAGCATCAGACAGCCCCTGAGATGAACCAGGATAATCACAATGCTGGGATTGCTTTGCCTTTCACAGACAGTTTGATCCCCTCTGCCACCACCAGCTCAGCATCAGGACCACATCACTGGGAGGTGCAGCTAGGCTTGGCACACTGTTGTGTTGGAGCCTGGAATGATCACAGCATGCCTTGGTGACCAAAGCTCTCACATTGGGTATCAAATACCACTGGATCCTTTCAGGGAATGGGAATAGGAACTGCTCCCATGTGCCCTGCTCACCTCCCAGTGCCCAGACACCATGTCCCAGCTCAAACCACCCCGCACCCTGGCCTCAGTTGTCCGTGTCTTGCTCAGCCTGTGCAAAACCAGGCTGTATCAGAGGTGCCCAGGAAAGTCTGACATTCCCTAAACCTTCAAGTGGCTCAGGTTGCCTGAAAGTGCCGAAAGACTTTCTCTTGGCTTCCATGGGACCTCACAGAAAAGCACACTGGGAGGCTATGCAAAGACCACAGAGGTACAAAAATGAAATTAATAATAGCAATCATATCAATAATAACAGCAACAGCAACAGCAACAACAACAACAACAACAACAACATAATAATAATAATAATAATAATGTTTAAAATGCAGTATGGCAAGGCACAGACTGGAGGGAAGAAAGCTGATGATGGTGGCACTGAGAGCGTAAAGCTTGCTAGCTCAGTGTGTGGGTCATGGGCATTTTTAGGAAGTGCAGAGAAAATACATTGATGAACACTCATTTTCCCAGTCATTTCATTATTTTACTTAATGGCAGCTATTGTCGAGGCAATTTGCCACCCTTTTCAAAAGCAGAACTCAGACAGAGACACCCACTCTTTAGCTATGAATCACAGGTTGCATTCCCTGGGGAAGGTCACAAAGTCTTAACTGCTGCAAATATGGGAAAGCTGAAAAAATGAGAAAGATATTAGTGAGATGATTATGAAGCAAAAAATGATGGTTGCCCCAAAATGCCAGCCTGGTAGTTATCAATGGAGCAAAACACCTCTCCTGCATATCTGCCTGGTGTATTAAGTCATTCTGAAGGCAGTGATGGTAGGGAGTACATGTATTTAATGTTTGGGACTATATGGAAGGAAATAAAGCACTTGCATGATGCACATTTCGTGTAAAAAATGTCTGATCCATAACCAGTGCATACCAGCATAGCTCTGAGCACCCCAGCATGGACTTCAGTAATGGTCAGCTATTTCTTATGGTGTTTTACTGGATTTAAATAAATGTAAAATATGTGTGCAGCTGGGCATGTGGGCTTTCTTCCTGAGAACACACACCTAATGTACCATAGCTTTCCCTTCGTGCCTCCTTTATCTACATTGCAGTATAAACCCCACCAAGTCTCTGAGACCAAAACTCTGACCCCATTTGAAATTCAACCAGTAAGACAAAAAATCCCCAGCCCTTCAGGTTGCTCCAGTTCTGAGGAGAGCAGAGGACAGATGCAGGTGTCTTTTTGATGTGAATTATAAGCACATTACAATACCAATAAACATACAAAGTCCTGTTTCCCTGACCACAGCAGATATCAAACAAATGAGAGAGCAGTTTCCCTCTTCAGGGTGGCTTCTTTCATGCAACATTCATCCACACCTGTTTTTCCTTGGTGTCTTGGTCCTTGGTTTGGTTATCCTGTGAGGGAGTGATTTCCCACTCCCTCATACAGTCACAGGGTATCACAACACATGGCAGACCAGCTAAGGGACTCGCTCCCTTCTTCTCTTCAAGCTCCAAGTTCCCATTTTGGTGATTTGTTTGGGGTTTTTTAGGGAAAGCCCTTGTTCATTTTGTGCAGGAGTTCAGCTGTTGTGGCAGCACTGTGTTGCAGCTTTTAAGCACCCAACATCTCCTCATGTTCAGAACAGGAAAATCTCCCCAAATGCAGCTGTCCTGAGGCAGAGCTATTGACTTGGGTTCCACACAACAGGCTGAACAGCTATTTAAGGCTGATTTAGTGGTAAATGCAGTATAAATATCAGCAGTAAAAATGCAACACTCCCTTTTTTTTTTCCCCTACAAAATCTTGTTCATGGCTCTCCCATGCAACAAACACCAGAGGAAAGTGGTGGCTCTCAGGACACGACACAGGGTCCCCTGGGCCACAGCACGGATGAGGCACAGCCCAGAGCAGCAGGCAAACCCATTCCAGTCCCTCTGAAAACAGGCAGATATCATCACCCCTCTGCTCTTGGTGGCACAAACACTTGCAAAGCTTGGCTGTGCTGAAGGAACATTAAAGGTAGAAGACACCTCCTGGGTAGACAGCACTCAAACCACTTGGGGGTTTGAAGACAGGAGGTCAAAAACAATATATCAAGTCAGCTATCAGCCAGTCCTGTCTTCCCTTCCTCCCCTCCCTCTGGCTCAGAGCTGCAGGAGCTCAGGTCCTTTGATGTAAACCTGTCAGACACTTTGGTCTCTTCTCTGCCCTGCCCTATTCTTGCACACACACATTTGTGTGAGATTTTAATTATAGGCATGAGCATATTGGTAAGAAAACCCTTCCTTAATTACACGCTCAATTAATTCTAGTAGCTTAGGAGTTGAAATACAAAGTTAGGTGAAATTATTACTGCTTCATCTAAAGTTGAATCTCTCCATGGCCAGGTTCTGAATAATACTGTGGAAGTAATTTTTCTTTAGAAAAATGGATTTCATTTAGAAGAGATTAAATTGTTTTGGATAGAGGGAGTTAGAGTATTATCTGGTACCACTGATATTTTTTTTCCAGAAATATTAATTACTTATAAGCCTAATCTTTTCAGCAAATATTCCGTGATCAGGCCAAATAATTATATGGCACAAATAAGACAATATTTAGCCTCATTAGGGCTGGCACAAGCCCTCCCCTAATGTATTGTGGTTTTTAGAGAGAGATCAGGTGAGATGAGAGATTAAATGTGTCTTCATAACATCAGATACCTCTCCATGGCACCAGGGCCTCAAGGCTCACACCCTCACTGGAATTTGGGTGGCACTTCCTGCTGCTACTGATGGCACCCTGGTAGGGATGGCTGAGAAATATCTAGGCTGGAACCTGCTCATCTGAGCTTTGAGCCAGGATCTGTTCTTGTCCCTGTTAAACTGGTGACTCCCAATGTGTGGGACAGGAAACCTGAGCTGCATCCCCAGGATCCAGGCTGACGCCCACAGCAGCGTGGAAAAAAAGGCTCAAGTGGAGGGGAAACACAATCCTAGCTGGAATAAACAGTCTAGGAGGAGGGGAGGATGTGGACAGAGGATTAGGACTGGAAAAAGGAGTTTGAGAAGAGGCAACCAGGACTAAACAGATAAGTTCTGGAGGCAGGAGTAGAGGGGCAGAGATGAGGTGGAGCATTTGTGCCCATGCATGGAAACACCCTTCAGCCCAAACCCCCTGTCCCAGCTGGATATGGGTGGTAAAATGATGCCTGTAAAGCTGCTTTTTAAAGAGGGAACACCATCAAGATGCAAAGTTGGGAAATACTGTAGCAAGAGACATCCCTGCAGCCCTATCCCATCTATCAATGCAGTCCCACAGATGTTTTTTCCATGGGTTTCTTCTTGTCTTCTACATAAGATGGACAGTGCTCAGATAATGAGCAGCTATTCCTCATTTTGTATTTTCCTGATTTCCTACCAAATAACCCTAGGTCTTATTTACTGAATACTGCCCTGAAAACAGAATTATTAATTTTCTTGTGTTATTTTTATGAAACATTAATTACAACAGTATCAAAGTACATCAAAACCTGTAATCATACTCTGGTTTGTCTCTGTTTAACTTATGTAGAATTGAGCCAGGAAGGAATCATTTAAGGTCTCTTTCAGTTGTGGGCCATTTCTGACTTCTCTGTATCCTCAACATCATAGAGCACTTCCTGTGTTCATTGTGTCCCTCACCATTTGCTTCTGGTAGAGCCCAGGCTTTCTTCAAGTCATGTGCCAGGAGTGTCTCTCAGAAACCCAAAAATAAAACTTAGGTGTCAAGGATTATTAGTAAAAGTTTGGGATATATGAGTCACTCATCACCAAACATCTTCACCTAAAGACTTCTCCACCTTCTGCAGCACTCCCCAGCTTCATTCCTTGTGCACCTTCTGTCTGCCACAGATGCCAAGGAGCCTTTAGAGAGCAGACACCTTCCCTGATTCATCCTTAAGGCAGCTCCACCCCACACAAGGAAGAAGGAAAATATGGGTGCAGAGGTTAGGGTGAAGGCAGCATCTGATCATGCAATTAAAAATTGCATCATGAAACATCCACCCATGCCTGGCCTTTTCTAATTTTTCACCCTGATATCCACCCAATGCAGTGTATAATATCAGCAAGCACATGACTGCTGTCACCTGGCTATTTTTTACTCAAGCTAATGTTATTCATTCCCTCTGAGAAACCCAAATAAATTGACTGCAGTTAGTCATTTCTCCTTGCACCTTTTTGGAGTAACCCAGGCTGACAAAACAGACAGCTGTGGGAGTAGGTGTGAGCAGGGCTGAACTGACTGTGTGGAAATGCTGGGCAGCTTTGAATGCACAAATGAAAACACTGCACTGTGCAAAACCATGTGCTGAGGGTGGGGAGGGAATTTGTGTCCTCCCATTTGCATCTCTCTGTATGCCATCTTTGCCTGGAATAAATATCTTTGTCCACATGAAAGCTGAATCTGATTACTTTCCCCCATTTGACAGGGCAGTAAAGAAAGTTTTGTGAAATGGGTGTGACTTTTACGATGTGTTGCAACTCATTTTTAGAAATATGTGTCTGCATATGGCAGTGGTTACCCTATTTTAAATCACTCTTCTGCATTTACTAATGATCTTTGCATTCTTGTTGAGTGAAAATTTTCTAGTTAGTAAGCACCACATTAGCATTAAAGTAGACCGTCAGATAGATTGAGAAGAAAAAAATTAACAAAAAGGTTTTTTTTGGCATTTCTTTAACCTCCAACCAGCTCTTTACAAGTTCTAAGGGCTTTTCCTCTATTTTTGGCTTAGACCACGGTTTTGTCACATGTGTCTGGGTTTGAGGATTTTTTGAACATCCCTTTTTTAAATGGGTAGTAATAGTGTCCTGGTGCCTCAGCAAGGACAAGGGGAAACATCAGCCACATATTTCAAACCTCTCTCACAGACATAACAAACCTCTTTTGCCAAGTGAGCTGGCTTTTCTCCTGGATAGAAAGGTAGCAGAAGAAGCAGGTTAATGGGACTACAATAGTGTAGGGTCAACATCTTTCCTGACAAAACTCCTGAAATTCAGTAGAGATAAACTCTAGTTTCTCATACACTCGGCCCAGTCTCACACTTTTTGGTGGGAATGGCTCACATTGATATGGGAACATCACAGATGTACAGAAAGGTGGTAAAATTGTTTAGAAGGCTATCAAAGGCTGGAAAACAACAAGTATCAATGGAGAGAAAAAACCCCAAAAACTCAAGAGAAGATAACATTTTTCAATCTGGGCAGAAAAAGAAAAGGGGCTTCTTTTTCTTTTCTTTTCTTTTTTCCCTATGGAAAGTATGCACACCATTAAATCAGCTTAAATCATTAATCTTCCCTGGGAGATATCACCCACAGAACAAACAGGGAGATGAAATAAAGCTACATTGCCTATTACGTATGCTGTAAAAGAATTAGTGTCAAAAAATGAAACCCAAAGGGAATGAAATGCAGGGCAGAGAGTCAGTGATGCAAACTTGTGTTGTACCACCACCCTTGAGGGAGCTGTTCCTTGAAGGAGCTGTTCCCTGAAGGAGCTGTGCCAGTTTGTGTTCAGCCAAGAGTGTGGCCACTCCTTTGTCTGTATGATGCTCCAAGGACCAAGAACAAGGAATGATTTAAAACTCCAATTTCCAGCAAATAACTGATAAATTCAACAAACAAAACCAAACCCCAACCAAACTGAATGTCAGGACCAAGGAGAGATTCATGCCGATTCACAAAATGAAAAACACAGAAATATTTCCAAACCCTAAAAAATGCACTTAAACACTCTCAGAAGCAAAAATTATTGCTGAGCATTTACATTAATTTGACAGAATTTATCTACTCTTCTGCTCCATAAAACCTAAGTGCAATACTTAACCTGCAACCCCCAGTGAGGTCTTGGTGTGTGTTACTTCCCAGCCCCAATGATGCTCAGAGACGTGCTCTGGAATTCTGAATGAAGGATACAGTGGGGTCTGTGGGCTGAAGGGAAATCATTATTACACAGTAATCAATCCTGTGCATCTTGTGTAGCTTCTCTGGCATCCTACCACAGCTGTTAGAGGCTGGGATTGGGGTTTTTTTTAAAATTTGAATAAGGTCATAGTTTGTTTGTGGGGTTTTGATTTGAATCGATTTTCTTCCTTTTATGATGATGGCAGCACTCCTAAACTAGCCAGCAGTGCTGAAGCCTCAGTATACACATTTTAGCACTGGGGGATAAATGCACTAATGGTGGGAGAGAATGTAATTCTTCAAAAATCAGTGCAGCTGAAAGTGCAGTATTTTTAATTCATTTATTCTATATATTTTGTGGCTTTTTAAATGTGGGAGTGAGGCAGGGAGGAGTGGTACCAAATGCTTTCCTCCCTCTAATATGTTGATAAAGAGGATAGGATAGACACAGTCCTGTCCATGCCAGACTTGCAAAGGCAAAGACTTTCACCATTCCTAGGTAGTCCTAGAGATGGACCGTCTGGACACAGCTTGGGATGGACCATGGAGCCAAGATCCTTCTGCCAGACAGTAATGGGCCTCACTGAGTCTCTAAGAGCAGCACAGGGTGGAAATTTGGCCTAAAATTTCCCTGTCAAAGCTTTTCCAGTCTGCTTGCTTCCAAGATGTCTTGGTCAAAGCCTGACCACTTCTCAGTCTAAGTCAAGGCTGCAGCAGTAGCTCAGAGCACTCAGCTGATGGATTCCCCAGGACCAGAGGCTCTGTGATAGCCCAAAGACACTCACCCACAGGAGCCTTGCTTCCCAGAAGTTCTCTGGTGGAAAGGACTTTGTCATGGCAAGATCTTGGCTCTGGTCCTTTGGAACTTTAAGATCCTTTGGTTTGACACCAAGGCCCTGAAGAACACTGGCATCCTTGCTGTTCATTGTCTCGGTTCTTCCTCAGGAGGGGTGAAGACTTTGATACCCTTTTTGTTGTCAGGGATTCACAGGGATCTGATGGGCCTTTTTCTGGGGCTAGGGGTCACAAACACCCTAAAGAGTGTGGGTAACCCCAGGCCTCCAGGTCCAAGACAGAACAGGTCAGAAGTTAAATCAGCATTTTCCAGTCCAGCACCACCAGTTCCCCGTGCTGCCTCATCACCATCTCCTTCCAGCAAACAGGGACTTTCAGAGCTTTCCACTGAGGCCTCAGAAACCTCTTTGTGTTGGCTCCCTGCCCAGCTCTGAATCGTCCTCACAGATTTGTACAAATGCTGTTGAAATAACACACTCCCATGGATAACACCCCATAAACTTCTGCTGCCTCCTCCCACGGCCCTCACTGCGAGATGGGGAATGTTAATGCCTCGAGGGCATCCTCCTAATTGTGTGGCACCCATCCAATGGCAGCATATGCACAAATTAGCTGTGACTGCTGGGGCTCACGGGGCTGGGGCTGCCTGGGAAGGCCTGTGCTGCTGCTGTGGCACATACAGGAGGGAATTCCACAGAGGACTCGGCCATGGTTTGGCATCAATCCTCCAACATGAGATTTTCTGGCTTGACTCTAAAAGAACCTGTGGTGATAACGGGGTCCTCCAGCCAGCTGATGATGAGAGATTAATTAATACCCAGCACAGTGTTAGGGTATCCCATACCTTATGTAGAAAGGCAGAAGAAAGTGGAAGGATATTTTGGTGAATGAGCAAGTCTCAGTGAGGAAAAAAGGAGAATTGTTGAATTACATCTATACTATTCTAAATGTGATTGTTCCTAGTCCCTCAAGGCCATGGATGCCTTCTAAGTGAATTGAAAAACAATGAAGGGAATAAAGAAAAAAAGCAATAGCTGTCAATCTGAAGTGATACCACTGTTGTATTTGTTGCTTTGGCAGACAGAGCTCTCATCTTTAAGTGAGTTTGTGTTGTGCCCAGAGAAAGCAACCTCCTTTGTCAAGAACTCACAGACCACCAACCCTCACATTATCCCAAAGCCATAAGAAAGCTGATCAAATCCCAAATATTGCTTATTCCCCTTTGAAACTGGCATTCTGAGCTGGCTAGGAGGTTTTTCCTGGGGATTTGTTTAAGGGGACATGTTGGGCAATCAATGAGCACTGATACCTGCACTCTTGCCACATGCTGACCATCTTCCAGGCAAGAAGGAAAACTCTCCTCCAGTCTGATCCAGCTCTTTTTTCTGGAGTTTGATGGTGTCATTGTTGGCAGAATTTTGCTCACTGGGACAAAATCTTGGGTCACTCCTGTGCTTTAGGCAGCTCGGCAGAGCTTTGGTAGAAGGGTTTGGAGGCTGGTTAGGAGCTGTGTTCACCTGTCATAAGGCAGCCACAAACTCAAACTGTGCAATTATTGATGTGGTGACCAGCAAAGTGCTCAGGAGGAGAAAACAAGGAAGCTGCCAGGCAACTGTATGAAAATAGAGCCAGATGAAAAGTGAGCCCTGAAAGGTAGATGCTCTGAGATGGAAAGGGTGGGTGTGGGCTTCTGAGGATTGCTGGATGCAGAAATGCTTGTAGTTGAACCTTGTCTGACATGCTTGTTGCTTCCTTGGCCTTAGGGAGATTACTTAACCTATGTTTTTCTCTCCCCCACTTTTCTACACTGAAGTTGTAATACCTGCCCACCTACACACCTTTCAAAAGAATATTCTGAAGCTCTGTCTGTTTGTAAACTGCTCAGGAAACAGCATATGCCAAACAATCTCAGTATATAGTAAAATTTATTTAAAAATCAGGCTTGGAAGGCTCTCAGACTTGGACAGAAAACAGGCACATTTGCACTGTTCACTGTAGGAGCATGCACAAACTATTCTCAATATTTCGAAGAGGAGATTTGACTCCCAGGTAAACAGCTCCTCTCTCAGTGCTCATCTAGTCTTACCCTTAAAGAGGTTTTTCTAAGCCCACTTCATTTCTTCCTGCAGAGTAAACCAGATTGTCCTTCTCTTGTAATTAATCCCTGCCCTATCTTGCACCTTCCCATCACAATCTGTTTCACAGCCCCTCAGGCTTCTCTTTCTTTTCTGGACCACAGAAACCTGCATCACTTAACCTTTCTTCACTGTCATGTTTTCTATACCATAATCATTCCCACTGTTGTCTTCCAGAAATTGTCAAATACTTTATTAGAAGGTGGTGTGCAAATGTGGGCACAATCTGTGTGTCCTACATCTCCCTTCATCTACATCCTGAACTCATCCCTCAGATGAGAATTGCCTTTAAATATATATATTTTATTATTATTACTCTTGTAATATAGCATTTTGGTCTTGATTCATGTGCACTTTGGGATGCAAAACAATTTTTGAAATTATCTTTTACATGTCATGAAGACTTACACAGCTGGTAATCTACTGACTGTTTTTGTTGTGAAACCTCTCACATTTTTTCTAATTTGTCAGCCTCTGATATTTTTCTCTTTGCACATACCAAAATGCCAATTTTTATTGGCAAAGTGTTGTAAAATATAAGAGAAAATGCTATTATTGCTAGTTTTACTTTAACCTCCCAATAAAAATTAATGTAAAATAAAATAAAATCCCTGACATAAAATGCTTTAAAAGCCCATGAGCAGGATATTCATCTCTGTTACATTTTATAGGGTTTAGAGAGACTATAATACCTATGAATTTAGGGTTCAATCTTTATCATGTGTAAAGATATTTGCTTTGACTCCACATGTAGCAATGATTCACAGCAAGCAAGAAGCCAGCCTTTAACCTCCCCCGCAAGCCATAAAACTGAGACTCTGCACACTTTGGACCAGATCTTCTACCCTGAGAACCTCATGTGTGCAAGGAGGGAGCAGCACAAGTGGTGGGAGGAGATGACCTCTCTGCATCTCTGAAGTGTGACCTGGATTTCTCTTTTCTGGGACAACTAATAAAACCTTGGCACAGAAGTGCAGTTAAAACTCCCCCTGTTTCAAACATGAAATAGTGGAGGTATCTGCCAAGTCCTCAGTGTTGAAAGTAGTTTCATAAGGTGCTGATATTTTAGTCCTGGCCATCAGATCCAGGTCAAGTTTGTAGCCAAAGGCTACAATCCCAAATCCCACACCAAGCTTCACTGCAGATCTTCCCATTATGCTTCCAGTGACTCCATCACACCCAGCAACAGCAGCAGCCAACATTTAGTCCTTGATCCAAGCCCAAAATTCTGCTTGGCTCACAGTCAGATGTTGCATGCTGGGACATATAGTCCTTGCTGGAGAATTAAAGGAAAAGATGGACACAATCTGGTAAATAACCCATAAATTAAGCCCTATGCAGTGGCTCTTGGCAGCAGGGTGGTGAAACACTTAGCTGAGGAAAATTTGGTCCTTATCATTGCTCCATGTGAAGCTACCAAGTACCTTGCATATTGATTATTTACTAATCAGGAAATGTACTCTAACAAGTTTATTCCTGTATGAACTTCTCAGGCGTGCAGATGCTTAAAGCAGGCTACATTGCTACCAATTGTATTTTTAATTGCTGTGTTTAGAGAGTCTCATTGATCTAATCAGAGCTAAATAAGCCCCATGGTACTTCCCCTAGTAAAGTTTACTGAGGATGTGTTTCTTTCATTTGCTGAAAATGAAGCCTTACTGCTCTGCTGTGCCTGGTCAAACGCAACGCCAGTGAGCAGAGGGTGATGCTCCACCATCCTTTAATAAATTTGTTTTTTCTGCAGTTCAGAATTCCTGTCACCCAGGCAGCAGGAAAGCAGCTGGGTGACATTATCAGTAATTGCTTAATATTGTCATTGCATTTGCTTACAAGGAAAAAAAGGCACAGACTATCAATCAGCCAACAGAATATTCATAGTCTATGATAACACTAAGTGCTTTTTGAATGTCATGGCAACAGTCACACAAGCAACGTGATCTTGTACTTGATTACTTCCTGCTGCATTCCTGATGATGTCCATAAAGCTCCATTTATTTTGCTCTCTATTTTATTTTTAATATATTTGATTTGTGTTTGGCAAGTGTGCAAAACAGACAGTACCTTTTCCCAGAGCCTCACAGTGAGAAGGGCCTCTTGAGGTATTTGCAGCTCTTCTGTAGCCTAAATGTGTCTTATACAGGACCCAGCATTCCTGAGTGCATTTTAGGAATTATGTCTGGATTATTGCAGCAGGTAATCTCTAAAATCAGATTTAAGGCTGACTTCTGTGAAAAAGATTTAGGGTAATCTCATTAAATAATTTGTCAGAAGGGCCTTTCAGACAAGGGAAAAGAAATTGATTTGTCTAAGACACATCTGCACCTGACTCATTCTCTGTCCTGGTGGCCTTTGTTTTTCAGTTGCTTTATCTCATTCAAATTTGTGAGTTCATGGATTTCAAGGGCCAGAAAACATTAGTACCCTTCTGCATCAGAAAATAATCCAATGATTTCTGTATCAAGTCCATAACTTTTGAAAATCAAGTGGCATATATTTTTTGAAAGAATTGCTTGGAAATCTGCAGCTGGTCAATATGATGCTATATTCCCCTAGTAGGTTGTTGTAGCATTAGCAAACATTCTTCTTAACAACATAAAAATAACCAACAAAATGAAACAAGGAAAAAGGTGATATCTTCATTTGCAGTCTAAATTTCCTCAGGCTCAACTGTTGTCCCTGAGAGCTCATTATGAACTTAACTTCAGCTTGAAGAACTGAGTCCTGGACAAAATCTCCTCATGCAAATGCTTATAGGGTGTAATTGAGCTCTCAGTAAACCTTCCCAAGGATAAACTACTTTAGATAAATTGGTTTAACAAAAGTGAAAGGTTCTGTTGGGCACCAGTGTTGGAACTCATGTTAGACACCTAGAATACTGGTTTTCTCCTAAGAAAAATACTGTGTTTGTCCTAAGGACCATTTCTAATTCCATGAGGACCTGAACTGAAGGGTCCCAAATGAATATGCTCCGACAAGAAGGTGCAAAGAGGTGAAGGGACCATCACTTGGAAGAATTTCTGTACAGCTCTTGAACAAACGGCCCAGTTCCACCATCACCCACCACAAATGGTCCCTGCCTTCTAGATGTATTTAAAAAAATTAACCACACTGATAATTTTGTTGTAATACCTTGGCTGTTTTTTTTCTCTCTTTAAAAATTTAAAACAAAACAAAACTAAACCCCAAACAAAAAAAAAGGAAAAAAACCCAAACAGACAAAACAAAAGAAACCCCAAACAACAGAAGAAACAAGAAATGCAGTGTTTGACCAGAAAAGTAAGGGAAATAAGTAGCTTGGTCTCCTCTGGAAAAACAAACTCTAACTTTAGTTTTACCTTTTTTATTAGATCCCTTTGCCTTATCCCCAGGGGCTTGAATTTCTTGATTTGTACAGCAGAAATGATGGTGAGGTTGAGAGCATTTGGTCCATCCCTGCAGGCATGGCCACCTCTGGGGCAAGTGACCACTCACATGATGATACCCAAGGACTCAGCTGCTCCTGTGCCAACAGATTATTTGTTTGTATTATTTATAAAGTGCTTTGATAGGCTCGTTTACTGGGAGCTAAGTAATGGCAAGGCCTTTGAGGGCTGCATGCTTGTCAGACACTACTACATTAAGTCTACAAGTGAAAATCAAACCTCCTGGCTTCAAAGAGGTTTGGTTGGTGTAAATTAACCTGTATTTTAGAAGTTCTGGAGCAGATGTCATGCTTTGCCCTGGAGATCTCATTACTGCTCAAATGTATGCACAGATTTTGCCACGTTAATAAAGCAGCGGGGCCCCCTCCCCCAGAAAGCAGGATTAGTGGCTGGTGTCTGTAGTTATTTTTGTCAAAAACCTTTTGAAAGTCCGTGTGAGAAGAGGAGGAGGGAAAGTTCAGAAAAAGCCAGTATCTGTCTTTATTAATTACAGGATGATTAATTATTTAATCTGCCCAGATATCTGTATGCACAACTTAGCTGATTCTCATTTATCAGGTTTTCAGCATCATTAATCACGGGAAGTTTTAAATGTGAGGGAAGACAGGTTGATTTAAGGTGTTGTGTGGTGATGACCCCTCCAGAGCACACAAAGCCTGGCCCCAGCACCAGGGCCATCGATCATGGCAAGGGATTATCCTGCCTGCTGAGGAGGGCCTGGTGTTTGGGACACTCCATGATTTGCTTTAGGCTCCTCCAGGGCTACTCCTCCAAATTTCTTCATGAAGTTTGAAACCCACCAAGTGAGAGCACAAGCTAAATAGTAAGGGAGTGTCTCAACACAGAGCAGCCCAAAAGAAGTTGCCCCACTTCAGCTGAGACTGTCGTGGTTCCTCCTCTGGGAGCATCTTCTGGGAAGGTGTGCATTTTTANCCCCTTGTCCTGTCACTCCAGGCTCTCATAAAAAGCCTCTCTCCGTCTTTCTGGAAGGCTCCCTTTACATACTGGAAGCCCAGAATTGAGTCACTCCAAATCCTCCTCTTTTCTTGTCCAGTTGAACAAGGGTGTCAGGAAGATGAAGATGGATGTAAGCTCCAAGCTGGGTACAGACTGGTTTTTCCATTTTTTTCCTCACCTTCTGCTTAGGACTTGGAAAGCACCAGTTTATTGGACTGCCGGTGTCAACTCCAACAGTTTTAGAATAGTTTTAGAATTAATCTGATGTTATCAGAATGGCTTTTAGATCCTTAGCTCCTGAAGTCAAGTTTTACTGGAAGTTGCCAGATTCCATTTTAAAGCACAATTTAGCTTTATGATTGCTACAAGCAGCTTAAGAGTAAACCCCAAAGGATTATTACAGGCTTAAAAGTCAGACAACAGATACAAACCTGAAATTTTATTTTTCATGTACCATTTTTTTCTGATTTATGGTGAATATCGATGACTTAGGATATGTAAAATATTCATAAACAATTGAGCCAAGGTATCTGGAACACTTGGACACTATTTTTTCATGGCAGAACCTTCTCATTGCTGAGATTGTCTATCCTCATCCTGCTGAATTGCTTTGCTTGCCACTGGGTGGCCATACCTGGCAGTGACACTGCCAAAATCTGCAAACCATTGTTGTTCATCCATTTCAAGAGCTAGCTAGAAAAAAATGCAAAATCAATGTCCAAATTTGGCTGTGCTGCACTGAAGGTAAATGTACGCCTTGCCTTTATAAATAAATCTCAGTTGAAAAAAACAATATAGCTGAATAGCAAGGAAGTCTTACAGATCAATGCAGTTATTATTTCAGGATAAGGAAATTGGTGACTAATTAGAGTCTCAATCCTTGTTCTGGCCTTGGACAGCAGAACAGGGACAAGTCTAAAGTCTCAAATACAGCTCCCTGGCCATTTCACCCACAGATTGCTGCTCCTGGAGAAAAGATGAGAGCCTCACACTCGTTAGCCATGGCAGTATCCTGCACATTAAACTTACCCACTGGGCCAATCTCCAGGCATGATTTAGCAGCAGAAGGAGGTGTGTCCTGTCTGCCAGGAGGAGCAAGGATTATTTTCCTTTCTAAGCAGGGTTAGAGGTCACCTCTCGTTAGTGTCCTGGCTTGAGTGAGCTGTCCTTGTCCTCCTATTGGATGATCAGGGAAGGGTGGATGAAGTCAGCCAAGGGCACTGTAGACCACAGAACCCCACTGCAAACCGCTCCTGGAGCTTTACTGCACCTTCATTTATTTTAGGCTTTTCCTTTCTAAGCAGAATCTCCCTCTTTCCCCTGCACACATCTCGTTTTTGGGAATGGCTGTGCATTAGTCATTATTGCTGTGTTATTTGACTGAAGCTACCAGAGCAGAGCTTCAGTACCCAAAAAAATGTGCAGAGCAATTCAGGTGCCACTCAGGCAACAGTGTGGCTGGTACAGGTGTGGGCAGACCTGAGGTGGCCTCCAGCAGACACCTGAATATAGGTTCTCATCCACTCCTCCTTCCCTCCACAGCAAGGGGCCATGGGCTATTTCTGTAGATTTAATCCCATCCTGTGAATTCAACCCCCCACCCATACTGCAGTGATTCATGTGGCACCAGAGAATGAACATAAAATCAGAATTTACCTTATAATGAGGCACCAAGCTAGGAGCCAAGGGACAGGAGTTCTCTGCCCATTTTGGCTGCAATTTTTGGCAACTCCCTTAATCTCCCAGTCCTACGTTCCTACAAAGAATAGAAAAACTCCTATCTCCTTTTCCTCCTAATCTCTATGTGGGTAAATTTTCATTTCACTGTCCTCATTAATTCAATATAATTTGAGCTGGGAACTGCTATCCAATGGACAAGCACCTCAACATCTCTGTGGAGTATTTTTTTGACCTCCCTTTCCTTTCTGCATCTCAGAGGTGGACTTGTGAGTCATAGAACTCAGCATCAGGGCCTCTTCCCATCATAAAATTCTAATTGCAAATTAACCTTTGTTTGATTCCTTGTAAAAACATTATTCTCCCTGTAATTGAAAAAGAAGGGAGTGCAGTAACAGAGCACCTGTTTATTGCTGAGCTTTCCCTGAAATGTTAAGTGTTATGTTATCAACTGTTGCCTAACTTGTGAATTAATTACAAATATAATGTAAGTACATCGGATTTCTCGGGATTCTATGAGTAATAATTGGACTGCCAGCATACTTTGACATCTTAAAAATGCTGCTTTTGAATGGAGCTACTACAATATGTTTTGGATTTTTAGCATGACTACATGTTCATATAATGAGGAAGAAAATTTAACAGTGCTCGTAGCTAAATTATCTTTTGCTATTAATCATTTCTCTACACTGACATCAATTCCGTTGTTCTAAAAGTATTTAAATGCTGAGGACAAGTTTTGCAGTCTCTTCGCATGCAAGCTCTCAAAGAAATCATCTGAGATTTTTATGTACCATCAGCTTGCAGTACATTAATAATCTGATTTAAAACATTGTGGAACAGTGGGGAGCCTCTGTTTGATATCAACTACTTTTTCATCCAGCCATGAGCGAAGAGCAGAGATATTTTTTCTGCTGAAATCCTTTCATATGAAAGTCCCAATAGATGCCCATAAACTGAACATGTGAGTTGTTATGGAAAGATCAGAAAAAAGGCTTTTACTTAGTGGGGAATGATATCCAGTATTTTCCTGATGCTTTTTGTAGACTGAAGTCAACATTTTTGATGGTTAAAAACATCTGTGGAAGCAAGTTCTGAGTGTAGTGAGGAGAAAAGAAATATTTCTACTCAAAGTTCTCACTGCAATAAACAATTCTTTTCCTGAGTCTGTAATGCATTAGATCCATAAAACAATTGATGGTAACCATGGGAGAAGAAGAAGTACAACCTCCTTTAACATTTATAGACTGATGCTGCTGAAAGACTTTCTAAATGCTTTAATTAAGCATCACAACAGCCCTATGATGTACCATACAGGGAGAGTTATTATCTGTATTTTACAGGTGGAGATCAGCACTAAAGGCCCCCTCTGCAGGGTCTTGCTAATTTACCCCCAGCTTTGGAGGACATACCCTCATCTCTATATAAAGTTATATAGTTCAAGCTTTGGAATAAATGGTCTTGTGACTAAGATTCAGATCTGAAAGTGGTTGTTTTGAGAGGAAGGTGTTGCTGCTTTGGGTACTGAGAATCTGTTATTCTGTGTGGGGGGAGATTGGGGAAAATCAGAACAGAAATTATGAGCAGACAGAGGGAGAAACTGCACAAAACCAGTACTTTCAGAGCAATATTTGCACATCACATATCCCACCTATATGTTCCTAATATTTTTTGGTATTTGGGTCCAGGTTATCAAAAATCCTGGTTCATAAGAGCTACTAGGGGCCCTGGGTGGTCCCCAATATGTAATCACCTGCAGCTAGCCAAGAGACAATGAAGAAAATGGAGTTTACACCCTGACATTTGATATATAAGTGTCTCCAAACTTCCCATCAAAAAATTGACCAGGGAATATTTAAATGGAATATTACAGAGGTGAAAGAATCTTTCTTCTTGTCTTACACTGTTCTCTCCTAAGAGAGGAGGGAGCCAGGCTGTTTTCACCTCTGTCAGGAGGTGTCACAGCTTCCCTGATCATCTCCCAGGAGCATGTCCAGAGGTGTCCTTGGACATACCCACTCTCCATCAACCCTAGTGAGGCCTTCCCACCACATTTTCCTGCAGAGAAAGGAAGTATTCCAGAGCAGGAGACGTCTTCTCCCAGGACCTCCCCATTATTTTATGTGATGAAGTTCAGCAGAGTGCATCTACCCTGGGGTTTCTGAAGTAAAACTGCAAGATACATGGTCCTAGATGCTCAGTTGGTGCATGGCAAAACTGGCTCCATTCCCAACAGATTTTCTGTGTCTTTGGTTTTCTTTCTCTCTCACCCTTCCACACATACCCTTCGTGTGAAACATGACCAGTACCCTTTCCTCTGCTGCCCCTCTGTCTTACTGAGCTAAACAGCAGCTTCTACCTTGCTTTACTCTTGGCACATTTCTGTTGTGTTGGGTAATGGGCAGCTCCAAGGGAGTGACATGTTATGAAAATAAACAAGACCAAAGCACTTGCAAATGCAACATATCAGGTCTACCAAGAACTGGAGCCTACTTCCTGCACTGGCTTTTCCCAGGCTGCTTTCACTCACAACTTCAAGCCCTTGACCTTAGCTGGCAGTGGCAGGTGGAGGCAGCAGCAGTGAATGTACTTCAGTGTATGCAAAGATGTTCTTCCAGGCAGAGATCCTGAAATCCCCTCATTAGGTGCAGAATGAGCCATAAGACATTTATTTATTCAGGGATGATTATGTCATCTTCCATTACAAGCACATGTGTGCCCAGGGAACTGAACTGTGGCTGCTTTTCTACAGACCCCTCTCTGGGACATCCAAAATGAGTTTCTCTTGGAGCCACTGAATAACTACATGTCAAAAACCATGGCTGTGCCTATGCATCCTCTGCACTGTGGGAGACACACTTGGGTTTTCTGGAGTTAAATTTGGCCTTTCAGACATAAGAAATTAAAAGAAATGCTGTCCTTTCACAATGGCTGAGCATGGGTTCTTCTCAATGCTTCAGAGTGGTTTGTCTTGTCTTGAAAGCCTTTATCTACTCAAGGCAATTTCTTTCACAGTGTTATGCTATGGGACCAGCCTCTGATTCAGGAAACTGTTTATTAAAATTAGGCTAAATTTCATTACTCAGTTTGGCAGACATCTTTCTTCTTCTCTCATCTCAATTAAAAAAATTTGTAGACCCATCATGCATTCATTCTCTTCCATTATATTCTGTCTGTCATTGCAGCAAATGTCTCTTGAGAGCACATCAACCCCCTCCATTGTGGCACAGAGTCACCTCCTGGGCCCTGGGCCTCACAGCTCCCCATCCCTGGCTGCAGATGACCCCACGTGGCAGCTGTGTCCAAGCAGCTTTTGTCCCATCCTTGCTGTTGAATCTTTTGTACTGACCCTTTTCCCCTGTTAGGAGCCATGACAGCCTATATTTGAGAGAGGCATGAGAAGCTGATGGCAGATTTCTGTTTCCCATGTATTTTTTATCCAAGCAGTGTTTGGGGTAGACTGCATCTACAGGCATCATAATTGCCTGGAGTGCTTTTACCAAAGAGTGCCTGGTAAAAATGGCCTTTTGCTTTCCCCTCCACAGTGCTTTCAAGTATCTCAGCAGAGTGCATCTTTTATCTTCAGCAAAACCAACCAAGAGATGGAATTTTAAGCAGGGAATTTTTTTTCCTCTTTGCTTTTCTTTTGCTGCTGTTGTTGTTTGCTTTATTTTTTTAGTTTATAAGCTAGTCTTTAGGGTCAAAGAATTGTTTGGATAGAAAGGAAAGAGATTATAATAGATAATGTAGTAATCTATTTGTTGTGGCTGCTGTACTACTGATATTTGTATATATTGGAGACCGCTAATAAAAATGGAGCCATCTACACATAATTTAGTTGATTGAGTTAGTTCTAACTCTTTTGCAGCTGCCTCTGAAGTGCATAGTTACTTAAGGTTATTATTTTGAGAAGATTTTTAATTTAGATGGATGCCAGAGATGTAGGCTACTCTTATTAGGAGACATTCTGTGCTGTCCTTGTACTGTGCTTTATATAATTAGTACATACTTAAAGAGTACAGCTATTTAATAACCCCTTTGTGTTTTCCACATAATGATTATAATTACACCAATGACTGAGCACAAAACAGGGGTATCCTACAGGATGTCTTTGTGGTGCAAAATGTAAATTTCAACCAATTGCTCACTCAGATTTGGCTGGGTTATTTCAGGTGCAAGGCTACTGCAGTGCACACCAGGCTTTGTGGAAACAAAGTTCTTTGTGAGGCAATCCCAAGGACTGACCCATCCCAGTCAACAAGTCACTCACATACTGGGAATATTTAGAGATGAAGAAATGCAGAAAGCCTTGGATCATGTACATGGAGAGTAGGAGCTGTAAGCAAAGTCATCCTCTGGCTGAGTCAATGGTGGCTAAAATCTAATTCTTGCTCCCCAAAATAAATTTTTAGTATAGTTTTTTTTCCCTTTTAGTAGCTGCTCACATATCACCAACACACTCTACATACTTCTTGGCAGAGAGAGCTCTGCAAAGGATGACAGATAAGAATAAAAGCCTGGAGTGCAAGGGTAGTCATGTGCCTACAGGCATTGAAATCAGCCAGCAGTCCCCCCAGCTCATTACACACTTCTCTGCAAGATACATTTCAGCAGCTGTGGCATTTGAGCCAAAGAGGTACAAGGCAGAAGTTGATAAAAAGCATCATTTCCTTTCAAGATTATTTTCCTAGTAGGAAAACCCAGAAAACCAAGCTCACAGCCTTTAAAAGTAATAATGCTCTACAAGTTTTGTGTGAAAAGTATGTTTTCTCCAAGTCCACTGGTTGTTCATAAGCCTATCTGCACATTCCTAGTGTAAGGTCTTGAAACATTCTCCTGGGAGGAATCATATCTTAGCAGCAAAATGGTCCAGCAGGACCATTGCCTCTTTGAGTTTGTGCTTCCTGGCACTGGTGACACTTGGCCAGTTAAAAAGTCACATCAGGAGTAAGAGGAGTCCAAAATTCTCAGTGGCGCTCAGTGCTGTTCATTTAAATATTTTTTAGGGATAAGCATTTATATTGAAAGAACAAAGTAGATGGACCCTTCTTCACAGCTTTGTCCATTAGCAGGGAAAGCATCACCTCATGACTGGATCTCTACCTGAGCTTGGCATGCACAGGGGAGGCAGGGAGCCCACACTGAGCAGATCCAAGCACTGTCCAGCACCTCCCACATGTTCCTGGTGCCAGACCTCACAGGGAGATCCCATTCAGCCTTCTGCCAGGTGGGTGCTGGCCATGGCCAGGGCGCCACGGACTGCTCTTCCCTGCAGTCATTCGTCACTTTCACCCAATCATTCACAAAACAGTTTGTGCTGACAAGCTTCAGCTGGTTGGTTGTTTCTAAGTTGCCTCACTCCCATCACAGATCCCACTGCAGCCAGAGGAGAGTCAGCTATTTCACACCAGTGGAAGACCTACCCTCAAAATGCTGACATCCCTGATTTGCTGCAATGTTCTTCTCATTTTCCCCTTTTGCAATGTTCTTCTCATTTTCCCCTTTTGAAAAGGAGAATAGCAAAAAGCAAGTGACTTGCAGAATTATTCATGCTAAACTTCTTCAAAGCTCTTAGATATTCAACACATTCATGAGCATTTGTTAGATCTTGGAAAAATTTTGCAGAAAGAGTAATCTGATAACAAATCCTTCCATTTATTTACCTGCAATCCAGTCTGCTGCTTGAGTTATTCCTTTTGGCATCAAAATCCTTTCAGGCAAAATGTATTTTATGTTCTTCATTGCCAACCCTTTGCTCATTACAGCTTGGGATGTCTAATTTCATTGCTGGTAAGAAGGAGGACATTGGCCCAGTAATTTTAATTTCCTTGGAATGATAAAATAGACAGATTTCTAGTGCAAGTTGTTGAAATGAAACAAAATCATACCTACAGAATGATAGAATGAGCTAAATGTATTTTGGTGTGGTACAGTGACAAAAGTTAGACCTTTTCCTGCCTCATACAAATGCAGAACTGGCTCTGCTGTAGCGAAGGGAGAGACACAACCCATGGCAGTGGTTTCTGCCCTGCTGTGTCTACAGCCATGCCCCGGGGTGTGGAGAGGTGGACAAATTTCTGTGCTCAGATTACAAAGAGCATCAGAAAGCTGCATTCTGGATTGATCACAGCTGCTACTATCTGAAACACCTACGTGAGAAGTGCAGTCTGCCCCAGGCTGCTTGTACACTCCATGGAGAGACAGGCACACCAGGCAGGAGGACAGAAGTTAGGCTGAATGTCACAAGTGCTCCTTTTTAAACATATTTCTGCCCAACTTGAGACTGAGATCTGGTGTGAAACTCTGATGTAGGCCCTTGGTATCTTTCAAACCTACAACATTATCTCTACCTATCAACTGAGAGCACCTTGAGACTCAGATCTCCACACCTCATGCAGGGAAGAAAGCTTTTATTCTAGAAATGACAGTAACGTCGAGGGAATAACAGAAAGAAGATTTGCTAAAATGCACTGTGCCAGTGAACAGAGAAAATGTGTTTCATAGGTTAGCATGTTGCCTGTAAGCAGATCTGACAGCTTAATTTTCTAACATGGTGCATGGAAAACTTGAAATGAGCTTTTCAGTTGAGTGCAGGACACAGTGTCTCCACAGTGTGTCCAATGAAGACTTCCAGCTATATCTCCTCTCCCTGCTCCTCACCTTCCTCATTCTGTCTCTTTCCTTCTATGAGATGCATTTGCAGATATAACTACCAAAACCAAAAGAACTCTGTTTCTCCTGGCTTTACCATGGCATAGTGTGGACAGGGATACCCTTATGCGCTTTTTTACAACAAAAACCTTCAAGGCCTGAGTTCTGAGTATCATCATTGCACATATGACTGTTTCTAGCTGGGAGAATGATGCAAAAGTGCTTCAGCACACATGCAAATAATGCACTATGATGGAGTTATCTTTGTGTTAGAAAAAGCCACCTAATTTTCATATCCAGGATGTACAAGACACTTGTCAGCACTGACATCCTCGTTCTATAATGTGAGGAATAAATGGGACACCTCTTCCTGGCCCTGGGAGAGGGAGAGGTCTGAGGATCACATTGCCTAGCATAGGACACACATGGCTTAAGGTACAAGGTAGATACCAAACTGCTCCGTGTTGTTTCAGGACAGCAAAGCCTTGCACAATTCCTAGAGGAACAAAACTCAGAGACCTGCATGTGTTTAACCAAGCACTTAATTTACAGTGATGTACAGCAGTTGATGTTGCAGCACTGAAAGTTTCACCTACCACAATAATGATGTAAACTCTACATCTCAGCTGAAGGTCCCAGTGAGCAAGCAGTGACAGCAGACAGTGCTGCAGACAAATGTAGCTACTGTGATCCAGGGCATTCCAGGGAAAAGGAAAAAAAATCCAAACAGAAGTCTCCAGACTCAGCAGAACAAGGGCAGGCATTGGCACAAATGCATTCCAAAGTGCTTGACAGACATTAAAAGAAAGTCTTTTGCATAAGTCTGATGCTCAGAAATTCATTCTGATAGAGGGCATCATTTTTTCCACCTAAACCACATGTGCAAGTATTTGCCAGTCAAATGGTTTCTGATGCTGATGATAAGTTTCTGGCCTAAGACACCCATAGGATGCAATTATGAACCTTAATTTCTGTGTGTGAGGGGGTGTCTGTGACAAAATGAGAGCAACTACAGCTCACTCCCTTCTTGCTTTGACTTGCTTTTGGTCACCTGCATGTGGTAGTGCCCAGGACACCATGTCTGAGTGTCACTGTTGATGTGAAACCACATGAAGCTGTCACAGGTGCAAGAGCAGATGTTTCAGCCAGCCTTTCCCTTTGCTTCTCCTTCCCACCATGGAGTCACAGATCTTTAAGGCTGTAAGGTCTGTTTTGAATATCAAGCCGTGGCCCTTCAGTTTGCCAGCAGCGAGCAGTAGGCATTGCTGTGCTTGGGGTTAATGGGCAAAGAGGACAGTGCATTTCCCCAATGTGTTTCTTGCTCACCAAGGTCAGATGAAGGCCAGAGAAGACTTTGATCTATGTCCCTGTGTAGCTCAGGAACAAGCATCCCCATCCTGAGATCAAGCTCTTTTCTCTAGGAAAACCTTCAGCGATCTCTGTTAAAAGTAAAAATAAAATACTTCAGCCTCAAGTGCTGGCAAACCAATGCTATGACCATGGAGGATCCATTCCCACAGCCAGCATCCCTCCCAGTCAGAAATGAGTGCCACATTCCCAGTCCAATGCTGTCTGACTGCCATTCCCAGCTCCTGGATCTGTTCTCCCAGCTCCCCCCCATTCTGAACCTTTCCTCCCTGCAGGCAGTGGTGGGTTGTGCTGGTGGCAGCTCCTGAGACACACATTGTATTCCTCAACTCCTTGCAGCTCCTGCATGGTTTACAGAGATGCCACCGTGAAATGCTATGTGAGCAAAAACATTATCATTCCATGTTGGTGGCTTGAAAAAATTATAGCTGAGTTTCTGGTTTTTTTAAAGCTGGTAGCTCTATCTCACTGCCCAGAGTAATTTAACTTTGCAGACTATGAAGGGAGAATGCTAAAGTGGTTTTGACTGGGAGTTAATCCATTAATTCCACCGAAGTACCCAAATATGTCAATCTTTGGCTCCAGATTTCAGCCTCGATTAATTGCCCAGGGACCCAATTTGGGTGCTACTTCAAATGTGAGATGACGAGGAGAACAACCCAGGAGTTTATTGCAGAACATGCAGGGTTTAATCTTCATTATCAGCTTCCCCCCTGCAGAATTTGGGGTGCACCCAGCAGCTGATGGGGAAGGCTGGCCTCTGCCTCCCCAGCCTTGTGGGTAAGCTTTGCAGTGTGCAGAGCAGAGCCAGCCTTCCTGGAATACAACACAGCTGGAAATCTCATTTGGCTGAGCTTCTCATTATCTCAAGAATTTTGTCAGTCAGAGCTGCAGTAACCAGAAAAAAAAGCTACTTCAAACAGCTCTGATTGTGTTAATGTCCTTTAGGAGGAAGGGGAAATAATTTCAGGATGTTTTCCTTTTGGCGTCTCCAGAATCATGGACTGCAGACCAGTACACAACACAAGAAGCACTTAGAAACAGCTCTGCATGGAAATGAGTGAAACAATAATCAGGGCCTATTATGTACATCAGCTCAGCCAAGAGAGCTCCCTGGTTTTATTGCTGAAGGATTTTTGACCTTTCTGATCCAAGGATCACTGAGGTGAACCCAGACTGGGATGGAGTTTTTTGTACAAATTATAGTTTCAGGTACATGATGGCTCTTGTCTGTCTGGAAGAAATGGATGTGATGCAGCCTGTGTGGAGGTGCATGTGTGCTTATAGCTCATGATAGTAGGGTTTTTAATAGATGTCTGTTGCTCTTTAAACAGACTGTGATTCCAAGTGTCTTCATAGCTTCCACGTAGGGTGAATGACACAAAGTTATTGAAAACGTTACTCTTCCAGACACAATGATTAACATAAAAATTAATTGGACAGCTAAAGAAACCCAGAGCTAAACTTTGCTCAAACAAACGTGCTGTGCATATGAACCATTGGTGTCTAGTTAGAAATACACACTACACAGAACTCACACACAAGCGCTGTTTTTGCCCACAGCAGCACGAAGATGTAAAGCTTTTTATTTTCTTGCTGATATCTATCCCAAGGGAATACCATTTCTTACAGGAATCCTTCCCAGCAGAGTTTAGCTCCTGCAAATATGTGTCTCACCTTTACATTAGAGTGACAGTGAGAATCTTCTGTTTTGTGCCTTTTCTCCTGCTTTGGAGTACAATTGTACAGATTGCTGAGCACCTTCGCCTCCCACCAACATCAGGGCACATCAAAAGGCACAGAGGGAACTCAGCACTGAGAAGGATCAGGCTGTGATGCATCAGTACTGAGGTCAGACTTTCAATGCATTAATATCATTCATCAGAAATATTAGCTGTCAAGAAGCTTAGAATTATTCTTTTTACAGCTTAGGGAATAGCATTATAGCAGGAATGATGGGAATATAAATTCAGAGGGTGTTTACAAGGTGGGGAAACACGAGTCAACATAAACAGGCTATTATCTGTGTTTGGTCTTGCCTGATTCTCAGTGAAATGAACGTGGACAACTTGTGCTGAGTTGGCTCTTTCAAGGTTAGAGGAGACACAAACCCTGCTCCCAGGGGAGGGAGAGGAGCAGACGGTGATGGAGATGAGCTGCAGCACAAGATGTCAGGCTTTGCACCCCACAGCAGTGTTTCCAAAAGCAAATGATGGAAGATGACTATGGCACTGATGAAGCCATTTGGCTCATCATGATCTATGAAATACTGTCTTTCTCTCCTACCCCAAGCCCCCAGCAGACCTGCAAGGGTCAGCGGGGTCAGCTCCTTCTGTCAAAAATGCTGTGGCTTGCCAAAAGGAGATTGAGACAAGGCAGAGAAATTTCTTCAGAGAATTAGAAAGATAAAAAACCTTCCAGAATAGCTCCAAATAATACAAAACCTGTTAACTCATTATGTATGTTGCTTTTAGAGCTTAACACCAACACAAAAATACCACCAACGCAAGAAATCCAGAGGTGAAACTGCAAGAGGAAAATAAGTAAAGTCAGCCACTACTTGTTAATAAATGTATTTCAGAAAAAATATTTTGGTCTTAGGCACAACTAAGTCCACTGGTGACATCAACTCTCAAAGTATATCACATAAAAGCCTGATCAGGTCAAAGGAAACATTCTGGCCTGGGCTTAAAAGGGAGTGTTTTGAAAAACTTTTGGCAAATTGGAAGATATTACAGCCTTCAATTTATACAAAGATGGTGATTCCAAATATTATAATGTCTTTCATGTAATGGAACACCCTGAAGTTATTAAAACATCTAGTAGAGGAAGTAGTGGGACAAAAAGTAAATATTTCTTGTAAAGAAAACCTGAAGTAATATTTCACTTCAAGGGACATGTCAGGCATGCATAGGGTTTGTGGTAAATCATAGTCAGATTTCAGCTTCTAGTTCAAAAATTGTTAATTTGATTGGAAACATTTTCCAATTATTTACCACAATTCAAAATTAAATGGAAAAACTTTTTATTATCTTTTTTCCCTTTTCTGGAGATAAATCTACTAATTCAACTGTATCCAAAACTTCAAATAGTTTGGTTATTTTTCAGATATTCAATCAATAACTGTTGTTATTTTACTTCCAGGATAGTTTTACAAAAAGGTCATACATTGAGCGCTTCTAAAATATAAAATGTCTTGGAAAGCTTCTAGAAAATATTTCCTAAAAGAAGACTTCAAAGTGGTTTTTTGAGAATAGGAAAATCTGTGGTTCTGCCACTGAATTAATGGAAAAACAGAAATAGATTTGAAAGCGAGAATGATGAGGTGAAATTCTATGACCTGGTGTTTTCAGGTCAGGCTAAATAATGAAAATTGCCAAACTGTAGCCTTAATATTCTATGAAAAATATCCTCAAGGTATCCCAGTAATGCAGACATTCTTCCTGTCTCAAAAGCAATTTTACCACACTGAGTTTTTTTCTTCTCTCTTCCTCATGGCAAAAGGTCCCACATCTCAAATACATCATGGTATTCCTACTGCCTCCAATTTAATTCACCAATGATCATATTATACCTCCCCTGTATATTGATCTTGATGAAGCACTGGCTTCTGCAGCTCCCTTTGGTGCTTTTAGGTGTAATATCTTCAACCACTGGAATAAAGTCTGCTGTAATTAAAGACCTGGTGCTGTAAACTTCACTACACGTACATGAATACTGTTTGATATGCACACACTGAGTTAGTCTTCACACAAAATGGGACTGCAAATGTTTGGGCTGCTACTAAAACAAAGCTCCAAGGCTGAAGAATTAATTTGCTTTTCCCAGAGTCTCTGGTGGTACCCACACTATGGTAAATATTCAGTTGTGAGAGATTCTTCAATGTGCAAATAAACCACAGTCACAGCATCCTAGAATGGGATTGGTTTGGGTTGGAAGTGACCTTAAACCTCCTCTAATTCCAAACCCCCTTCCATAGTCAGAGATACCTTCCACTAGGTCAGGCCACTCAAAGACTGAGTTATGTCTCGGCCATGGTGCAGGCACCAGGCTGGGGCTCAGCGTTGTGTGTGTTAGTGTAAGCATGCAAAACCTTCCCACCATCTGATGATGGCTCTGATAGGTGTTAGATGTAGAAAAATATTATCCTTCCCTGCTTCATAAAAACTTGGCACTGAAAGAACTTGATTGTCACACACTCATCACATTTCT
>VYZP01079043.1:0-18819 GCA_013400635.1 Hypocryptadius cinnamomeus | reverse complement strand
GGTTGCCAGTGCAGATTCCTGAACACAGGGATGGAGCGAAGAAGGAACTGAAGTGCCACAGAAGTGACTCAAACAGTTTAGATTGATGTAAATTATTATTTTAAAGGAATTCTGTGTAGCTGACTGAACTGCATCTTTCTGATTTCAAAAGTTTAGAAAAGAATGGGCAGAGCTTAAGTCAGAAAACAGGACTATGTGGGTGCAGCTCACAGTCATGAAAAAAGGCACCTTACCATGAACTCTTGAGCACCGAGCCACTTTTGGCTTTTGGAGAGTCCCAGTATATGCAGAAGAAAGTGGTTTAACTTGGTCTTTTCTTATGAAAACCACAGTAACTTTTTTTTCTGGAGTGATCATGGAGTCATGGAAAGGTCTGGGGCGAAAAAAACCTTAAAGATCATCTTGTGCCATGGGCAGAGACTACTTCTGCTATCCCAGGTTGCTCCAAGCCACATCCAGCCTGTTCTTGGACACTTCCAGGGATCCAGGGGCAGACAGAGCTCCTCTGTGCAGCCTGTGCCAGGGCCTGCCCACAGTCACAGGGAAGCATTTCTTCCCAGTGAATGAAGACTGAACAACACATATTTCACAGTGGTTCCTTGGAGGATTTAATTGATAACCTGTTACATTACAGAAGTCATCAAAATCTCTGTTTTTTCTGAAACCTGTGTAAAATTCATTCACTAAGTTTCTTTCAGGTTTAATGGTTTGTTAATCCTCATCACTCAAGGCTTGATTGAAATGGATGGCCTGAGACTCCCTGTGGTTAACAAACACAAAGCTCGATCATTTTTAAATGTTTAAAACAGATCTGCCACATTCATAGGCAAAGATTTTTTTCAGGAAATAACATACAGAATTTTTCCATCTAAGACTTCAATTCCTACGTACTTCAGAACCCCTTTTCTCTTTTTAGCCCTTTGACAGAGACCACAATCTCTCTTAAGAGAAACCTATTATCTCCAAAACAATGGCAATAGATTTTAATTGGGTTACTGCATATCACAAAGAAGGAAAAGAGATTGAAGCTCTTCAGTGAAGTGACTGCCAGGACCCAGGCTAGCTGTTAGAACTCCGGCACCACACCCGGAGTGGGGAACTGCCTCAGGATTTCTGCCAGAGGCAGAACCTTGACAGCGACTTGCTCTAAGGTGCCAGACGCAAGCCACAACAGGGACCAGGCAGAGAAGAAATCTCTCCATCTTGAGGTTCCACAAGGAACAGTCTATTCCAGGTGAAGGGAGCAGGACAAAACACCCCTAACTGTCTTGTCCAAGGGCTTTTATACAGATACAGTTCAGGGGGTGGATACAAACAGCTAACCAATAGGGAATCCTCAGGGGAGGAGTGAGGGGATTCCATAGAGTGTCTGGGGCCAGTTGGGGTAGGAGGCTGGAGAGAATGGGTCACATGGGCCAATGGGGCTGCCAGGAGTAGGGGAATTCCAAAGGGATTGCAGATAGGGATTGGCCCGAGGTTTAAGTGGCAGAGAAGGTTCGGGAATCAAGGGTTGGGTTGCTTTGACAGGCAAGGAAAGAGCCGGAACAAGGGGTGGGGAATGGCATGAGGGACAGCTTTGAGGGAGGGTAAAACCCAGGGGTAAACCAACTCAGGGATAACATGGGGGTACAACAAAAGGAAACACTTAACAAGGAATCAATAAAATAAATTTGAACTGCTACACTTCAGTAAAAATATATTTTAAAAAAAAGTACATAAGGAGGTTGAATCTCCTGAGGATGGCTTGTATTTTAAGGACACTTGGAGAGCACCTAATGTGAATTATTTTTTAAAATGCTCTCTGAGGTTGGAAAGTTTGACTGTTGCTGAACATTAAATTAATTAACAAATAGTGACAACTCTTACAAAGGATCCTTCATTCAACAGTGGATCTTGATTTAATTAACTTGTCAATGGGAATTTCTGGAGCTGTGCCAGGGCAGGGTCAGGCTGGAGATCAGGGAAAGGTTCTTCCCCAGAGGGTGCTGGGCACTGCCCAGGCTCCCCAGGGAATGGGCACGGCCCCAAGGCTGCCAGAGCTCCAGGAGAGTTTGGACAATGCTCCCAGGGATGCACAGGGTGGGATTGTTGGGGTGCCTGTGCAGGGCCAGGAGCTGGACTGGAAGATCCTTGGGAGTCCTTTCCCACTCAGGAAATACACAAGAAATGACATTTTCCAATCTTTTTTTTTAAATTCTTCTGTGTCCAGAGCATAATGGACCTGTCAACCTTTACTCAATACAGTGCCAAAATCTCGAGTCCTGAAAACCTTAGAAACTATTCTTATAAACACATCAACTTCTTAAATTAGCATTGTCAAGACAGATTTGAAAAAAATCAAACTCAAGTTATAAGGATTTAAATTTTGTTGCTATGTAACCACTTTGCTCGCCTTATTAGAAAATTTGGGATAGTGCCAAGCTATTCTTGCACTGATGAAAAAAGTATAGCTGCTAATCTGTGTGGTCCTTTTTCTGCTTTCTAAAGAAAACAATAATTAAATACAAGTGAAAACTATAAGAAAATCAGGGAAATGGGACCTTTAGACTTTCAAAAAAGAATAAACTTCAAGACATAAACTGAAGTTCTGTACACACATTGGAAGTCAGACCTGTTTGCAAACAGGTACAGGTTTACACTTCTTCTACTATATCAAACATACAATATGGTTCTCTATACAACCTTTAACAGAAAAGGAAATGCAGGAGGAAATTTTTTTTATGCCCTTTGTTCTAAAATGGCACGATGGCCTTCCTTAAAAACCTAAAAAACATAATTCTCTAAAAAAATCTAGTGTTTAGACAAGGAAAAATATTAATAATAACTAAATATGTAGAAATGATTTCATGATTTTAGGTAGTCATCTCCAAAGTTTACAGCAAAAATCAAGTTTTCTCTTCTTACCTGAGATACAAGTTTCTTAGTCTAACTCTTTTTGTTGTAGGGGGTCTAAAAAAGATAAATTTAAATTTTTTTATTGAAGAAATCAGAAACCACTTCCAAGAAGAGAACTTTCAAGCTTTAGTTATGGTTACAAAAAAAAAAAAAAGGTGAAGGTTTCCATTTATCCTGCTGCCTTCAGCACTCAGCACTTCTCCTGAATCCTGACTTCTCAGACCCATCACCCTCTCCAGCAGCACATAAAAATAGTGTGGTGCTACTCTTTAATGCTGTTCACTACTCAACCCAAAGAAGTTTTGTTTTGCTATTTATTTCCAGCAGAAGGAAAAGTGATGTTATAGATTTATTCTTTTTATATGCTCTTTACAGCACTACAGCTGCACCACTAAAACACTGCCTTCTCCCTCTCCCCACAACGCCAGGCCCCAGGAGGATTGGTTATTAACTCTAAATGAGTACTGCAGGACTGCCTTAAAAAGATTTCTGCTCTTGAATGTTGAGATGGAATGAAAATGGAGTGCTCCTGGGTGCCAAGAATTCCCACACAGCTGTGCTGCGACCAGAGCAATGAGCAAATTAGGCAGGAAGGTTTATGGGGGGTGCTATGACTCCATTTTGGCTTCAGTTCCCACAGTGACTATTCCCTGAGTCAGTAACATTACCTGCAATAACCACATTTGCTTTTCATTTGAACACTGAGATGATGAAAAAACATCCCATTGTAATTTTCACTCCAAATCACATATTTGTCCCTAGTAAAGTTGAAGGGAAGTGAGCAAAAGCCCATAAACTTTGAAACTCATTTCATGCCTGCTGAAAAATTGATAGATAATCTTGTAGCTTTGAAGTCAGTATAGAGCACACTTGGTGTTTATTGCATGACCTGAAATTAAATTCATTTTTGAAAGTTTTATGACAAAAAAATTATGCACTGCTATTTACAACAGAATTGCTAAAAATTCCGGGGAATAACAGATTGCCATTGCCCAAGATTTTTTGCAAAGGCAGTGGCAGCAGCAGAGCTCTGCGTGGGGCACAGCATCCCTGCAGCCTGTGTGCAAGAACGGGGATGGAAATCAGAGCTCCAGCTCCCACAGAATGCAAATGTCTCGTGTTCTTCTGGCAGGATCTGCAAATCCACATGGCCCTGGGTGTGCACTTCAGCCTTGCTCACAAATCACCTGTTCCTCAGTCTTTGGTAATGATGTTTTTCCCTTTTTGTCCAAAAAATCCCACATTTTTGTCCCAGATTTTACATGGATTATAAGCAATTTACCTCCAAGGTGTACTCCAGCAGGCAGAGATCTTAATCTCAGTAATATTATTGCAAACACTAGTGGTAGCTAATGGAAGAACCCAATAAAATGTGGATATCCACTTGGAAGGACATTGGAGGGATCATGAAACATTTCATTGCATTTAGCTATTTTTGCTAGTCTTTGTGGGATTATGAAAACAAGACATAGAGTTATTATATCCATACACAATCTAATGAAAGGAACCCAAACAACACAGAAAGAGAACCTGGAGTGTTCTTCAAAAGGAGGGCTTTGACCTTTTCCCTGTAAAACTGGAAAGGGTCATTGAAACCAACACACTCTGTTCTTTGACCAGAATATCAGTGGGATTAAACCTTGTGGATCACAAGTACTCTGAGCAGCTCTCAGCCCTGTCTGGGCTCTACCCCAGTGCCATTAGGTCTCACAGTCATGGACAGATGCAGGAAAACATTGGATGTGACTTAAACTGAAAGGAAATTTTATGACTGCATTTTCTTCTCTTTGCTTCCATTATTTTTTTCTTTATTAGCTACTCCTTTTTGTGAGTATTATATAATTTTATGGTGCAAACATGTTCTTGTCTCATGTGTGTAATCCCTCCTTAGCACTGGCTGCCAGTTGCAATCACAGAATTATGGGGGAATCCAGGTGATTCTTTCCTCTCCTTGGATAGCAAAGCTGACATCACCTTGTCTTGATCCACATTTTTTCCATTTAGCTCTAAATCTAATAAATCATCTTTATGCTTTATCAAAAATGTCAAGTGAGCAGACAAGTGGAGTCAGAGAATCATTGGGAGTGGAAAAGGCCTCCAAGGCCATCGAGCCCAACTTGTGCCCAGCTCCCACATTGTCACCAGCCCAGAGCACTGAGTGCCACATCCAGTCATTCCACGGACACCTCCAGGGATGGAGAATCCAGCACCTCCTTGGGCAGCCCCTTCAACTGCCTGACCACCCCTTCCAGGAAGAAATTCCCCCTGATGTTCCATCTAAACCTCCCCTGGTATCATGAAAGCTGTTAACACTCTAAAAACCACAGCTAGCTTCTGTTAATGGTTGCGAGACCTGTGGAAACATTTCAGTTGATGTTTTTAGAAAACTCCATTTTGGCATCTCAGTTTCTCTGTGCTCTCAACGTAATACTGGCAATTTCAAACAGGAAAAGGTGATAAAATAATAAATGGAACATGCAGAGTTACTTTCACACATAAAAACCCCAACCAACCAAACCAATGAGTATATACAATTTAAGACTGCAGCTCTGTCCCTGCATGTGAGGCCAGCCACCTCAGCCAGTTCCACGTCCCAGGTGGAACAAATGGAGTGAAAAATAGAAAATGTAGCACAGAAGTCTTAACTTACTAACTGAAAGAGTTTCTTTATGTCTTATTAGACAAAAAAGGGGAGTTTTTTTCTGAGTGACTGATTAAATGTCTCTGTCAGGGAGAGTGACAGGACTGAAGGAATCTGAGTGCTTCCAATTATTGGAAACTGAGAGAATGTCTTGTTAACTTAAAATGGCATTGTTGCTAGTTCAAACCTTTCTACCAAATGCTCCAGGTTTCTTTCAGCAGGAAGGGGCAAATCCTACAATCAAACCCTTAAAAAATTTGGTGTCAGAGCGATTCTGAGTCAAAAGTGCCTTCCAGGTTGAATATGTATGTGATTAATTACTTCTGTTTACAGTTTTTGTTGCATTTGATTTAGAGAGTTTTTTTTAATATCTGCTTTTGTAGTTTGTCTATTGAGTACACAAACAGAAAACATTGATTTTCAAGCTACATTTTTTATGTTGCTTAAAGAAAACAAGTAATAGGAGCAGAAAATGAGAGTTGAAGTGTGAATATGTATGTTGGCAATGTCTAGAAAACATTCCAACACTGCTTTCATTTTTTAGTGAATTAATACTGTCAAGATAAAGCTGGTTAATTGAGATTTCCAGGATCTGAGGGTCAGGTAGTAGATTTGATCAGGAAAAAATACATTTCAACCTCTCCTGCTAATTTTTTTTCGGGCTTGTGAATTAAAAAGTACATCTTCCATCTATATAGTCTCACAATAGAGAAAAGGCATCTGGTGAGTGCTTCTTAAAGTAGAAAGAATAAGGAGAATTTCTTTTCTTAGCTGGGGAAGACATGAGCAAAAACAGAGAAAAAATGAAAGGAGATTAAAAAAAATTAAAAAGGGAAATATTAAGAGGACAAAATTCAAAGATTTATGAGATCTTGAAGAGTCTTCTAAGTCAGCAACATGTCTGAGAGAAATTAAGACAGGATCAAACACTTTCCCCTTCAGGATTCATGTTGGGGAGATGTGAGCTGCAAGGTACACCAGGAAGGGGGATAATATCTTTGGAGTAGCTGATTGTCTTGGGAATGGTTTTTTATCCTATACCATTTTTTGGGTTTCTTTTGGTTTGTGTCTGGGGGATCACTGCCTCCCCCATTCCTTCCTTCCTTCCTNTCCTTCCTTCCTCCCTTCCTTCCTCCCTTCCTTCCTCCCTTCCTTCCTCCCTTCCTCCCTTCCTCCCTCCCTCCCTCCCAGCTAAGAGAGGCTGGGACTGGGTTCATGTGCTGTTTGTTTGCTGTGTTATGTATATGTGTGTGTGTGTATGTGTATATATATATATATGTATATTCTAGTAAAGAACTGTCATTCCTTTCCCCATGTCTTTGCCTGAAAGTCCCATAATTTCAAAGTTAAAATAACTCAGAGGGAAGTGGGTCATACTTTTTCCATTCCAAAGGAGGTTCCTGCCTTCCTTGGAAGACACCTGTCTTTCAAACCAAGACACTGATCTACAAAAACAAACTACAAGTCATCCCTTAAAGACAGAACTTAAGTATCTCTTGTGCAAAAGAGCTTTCTCCTCAGCTTTTCCTGAGTTTTATTGCTGAAGAGGAGCAGCAGCTTTCCCCTGTCTGTACCCAGTCGGTACAGACACAGCAGGTAAGACAGATAAATGAGTATGTGACAGGCACACAACACTGTGGTGTTGACAAGCATCAGCATTTAGTGCCAGCCTGTTCTCAGATGGAGCAGCTCTGATCTCCACCTCAGATTTATCAATGCAGAAGTGATCCGGTCCCTTCCAGGCACAATCATGCAAATGGCATGTGGAATTGGAGTGAGAAAATCCCTGTCTGTCTCTGTGTGCTCCTCCTTCCTGTTCAGCTCTCTAGGAACACGTTGCTTGCAAGAGACAACAGAATTGCTGGGAGCCACAGAAAATGAAAAATTAAAACTGAAGGTAACAAGGAGAGCAAAACTGGATATTGCCCACAGGGTTTTTCTTGTGTAACATTGCCCACAGGCCAGTGTGGGCTGGGGACAGTTACTCGAGGATATACAGATGCTCAATGTCATCTGCACCAGTGAAAAGACCTCTCTGCTCAGAGTTCAGTTGGAATAATTTATTAGCACCCCAATCAGCATTTTCACCCCAGGCACTCCTAAGCAGCTGCTTGGTATGTAATGAGCACTTAACTGCACAAACACATCTTTCCATCTGCACTCGTAAATAAATCTGTGCCGCAGGACGCCCAGCGCTGGTGCTGTTGCCATAAATCAGAATCTCCTCTTTAGTTTAAGGTAATAACAGAGATTTTCATTGTCAGAAGTTTTTGTCTTTATGTCAATGAATAAGTCAGTTTGTAGCACTCAAAAACAGTGTGTGAAAAACCAAGCAAGTATCAGAATTCTTGCCTGCTACATGTAGTTTTGCTTTACAACCTCAGAAAAGAAAGTAACATAAGTAGAAGGGATATGGGGATGGGCTGTGAGGGTGATGGAGATCAAATTAATTGTTTAACATAGTAATGGAAGGCTCCTCATCTAGAAAAGAAGTGCCGGGGGTGAAACATTCAGTGGTAGGAAGATAAAAAGGGTCAAAATACAAAATCTGAGAGCAGTAATTTAGCAATATCATTGCAGCACATTTAAATACAGTAAGGGGAAAGGTTTTCCCAGCCTGCATAATGAAACTGGAGAAATACCTATGGAAACACCCCATGGAATCTAATGCTCTAGAGAGTTTGGAAAAGCTCAGAGCTGGTTAAGAGCTCTGTTCAGTCAGATGATGCCTCAGCCTGGAGAGCCCCAAGGGCAGACTGGTCCCTCTGTGCTCCTGTCCAAAACACAGCACAGCATTACAGAGATATTTGTTCTCTTTTAACAAAGCTTCTCATGTATTCTTGCTTCACCCATTGAATTCACTTGGCAAATAAGCCCTTTAGTCCCCTCTACTACCTAGAGAGCTCTAGATAAATGAAAATTGAGTTTTAGCTGAGTTGTCAGTAAATGTGAGATAGATTTATCTTTGTGTGTTTTCATGAGGTCTTATGACTTCAGATAGGGTTTTGGAGGTTTTTTATTTTAAAAACTGCACGTTATGTTTTGTTGTAGTTTTTTCTTTAATCCTCTATTACTGTTGAGTATTTTGATCTTTGTTTTTCCCCTCCCCCCTCTTAAAAACTAGCTATAATATGCAATAAAATCTTGTGGAATTATGTGGATTGGATAACATATAAACCAATTCAGAGAATAAAAAAAAAAAAAATAGAAGGAACACTTGGGTATATTACAGAAAATCTGAGAATAAATACACCAAGTGCAAAGATCAAAGGGATGGATAGGACTGGATCATTCAGGGCTTTTTGAAACCATTAATTTGGTCATAAGGAGGATACTTCTGCCAATAAAAGGAATACTTTTTGGATTGGAAGATAAGAGAGCAAGCAGTCATAGACAGCTATGAGCTGTTCAGCAAGGCAGTGACAATATAATATTTAGAGTGGCAAAAAATACAAATCCTAAAAGATAAGCTTGTCCTGTTCAGAAATTCCCCAGAGTGCCATGAGAAACTGGAAACCTAACTTCTACTGGATTCCAGTAGAATCTGTGGCCTGTGTTAAGAAAAAAGTACATGTCGTGGACTGGAGATATAAGAACAAATAATAATTGAAAGAAAGGTAATTGGGGGAAAGAAGAATACAAAGACTGTGGTATATAAATATAATAGAGAAAAGAAAGAGAGGGAAACAAATAGTGCAGATGAGAGTCCAAGGAATGCTATTACTTTGTTTTGGCTAAACATGAGGAAGCAGATTTATTCATTTTTTGTATTTGAAAAATGCATTATTCCAGTGATACACGGTGAAGTTGAATTTTTTTACTGAGATAAGGAAACAGCTTTTAAGGATAGATGAAGGTGCTATGTTCTGAAGGTGCTATGTTCTGAAAATATTGGGAAGAAGCCTTTTCATGGGATTATGAAATGCACTTTTAAATTTTTGTAGAGGAGTAACCTGAGCTGGCAAACAGAACTTCAAAAGTCCTGATGTGCATAACTGAGGTAGGTCCCATATCTGTTTTGTGCCAGGAGGAAGGCAGGGATATCAGGGATAGGGAAGAGTGGAAGTGGACGTCTTCCACAATCTCAGCTTGCTCCAAGCCCCATCCAGCCTGGCCTTGGACACTGCCAGGGATCCAGGGGCAGCCACAGCTTCTCTGGGCACCCTGTGCCAGGGCCTGCCCACCCTCACAGGGAACAATTCTTTCCCAATATCCCATCTAACCCTGCCCTCTGGCAGTGGGAAGCCATTCCCCCTTCTCCTGTCACTCCAGGCCCTTGTAAATAGTCTCTCTCCCTCTTTTTTTTGGCTCCTTTAGGCACTAGAAAGCCACAATGAGGTCATCCAAAAGCTTCTCTTCTCCAGGAGACTGAGCTGAACAAGCCCAATTCTCCAGTTTACAAGAAGGATATGAGGGAAGACCCCAGGGTGCTACAGACCTGGGAGTCTGAACTCAGCACCTGGAAAAAATATGGAGAATGACACTGGCTGCTATTGAAAGGCCATTGTACTATCAACATTGGGCTCCCAAAGGGCACGTCCCACCCAACTGATCTGGTCTCTTCCTGTGATAAGGTCATAGCTCCATGCCTGAAGGAAAGACACTGGATGCAGTTTTCCTGGTTCTTAGTAAGGATTTTGATACTGTCTCTCACAGAATCACAGAATCACAAGGTTGGAAGAGACCTTCAAGATCAACGAGTCCAACCTGTTCCCTGACACCTCAACTAAACCCTGGCACCCAGTGCCACATCCAGTCCTTTTTTAAACACAACCTGGATGGTGACTCCACCACCTCCCTGGACAGAGCATTCCAGTACTTCATCACTCTTTCCTAATATCTAACCTATATTTCCCTTGACAGCATCCATCTGGCCAAGTTGGCCGGCTGTGGGATGAGCAGGTTCATGATGCATGGAGTGAAGAACTGGTTGAAGGACAGATGTCAAAGGACTGAGCAGCTTTGGGGCACATCTGGCTGAAGAACCCTGGAGGCAGGGGTGGAAGGCACAACCTGTGAGAAGTTGTGAGGACTCTTGTTTTGTCTGCTTTGGAGAAACCAAGGCTGAGGGGTCACATCATGGATCTGTGTCGCTTCCTTGGGGGACATGGAGAGGGACATGTGGCTCTGTTCTCCTGGACCCAGTGCCAGGAGCTGTGGGAATAATGAAAGCTGTGTCAGGAGAGATTCAGACTGGATATTTGGAGGTACCAAAAGGGTTCTGTCAAGCAATGAACAGATATCCTCAGGAGGTGGGGGATGCCCCAAGCCTGGCAGTGACTGAGGCATTAACACATATTAATATATTAATATTAACAATATATATATTAATATATTAATAATATATTTTTTACCAACCCTGAAGTGCAGGCAGTTGGACAGATGATCTTTTTTGGTCCCTTCCATTTTGAATTATTCTCTTCTATTCAATTTGATTTAATTCCAAAGCCTGTATCTGTCATGTTGTTTATGACTGGCAAGGTACTCCAGGTGACCAGCTTTGTTCAGCTGGGGCTATAGGGGTGTAATCTCATTGTAGATATCTTGTCTAGTCCTGAAAAGTCTAATTGCAGGGCTTGAACAGAAGAAAAACAAAAGGGAAAACCAGTTTATGAATAGTCTCAGGAAACGCATATTTAATCTGAGTAAATGCTGTCTCCTTTGCTGAAAGTGGATAAATAAATTCTGTGGATTACCCAAACACTCTTCTTCAGTTTTCTGTGACACATATTCTTCTGCTTTTCAAAGGGTTCAAGTTAAAAATAAGTCAACTGCAACATAATATAGACCCAATACACAATGCTATTGCTATTGTAAAAATCCTTTTAAAAATATATTTTGTTGCATAGTTAAAACTACAACAAAACACAGCTGATGACTTTTGCAGAGGTAAACAAAGCAAAGCACTTGGCTTTAAATGACTGCAAGAATCCACCATTGACTAATCTTTAACAATATGAAATGGAATTTAAAACTGACATAAATGCAGAGAAAGATGCTTTATAGTGGTATGGGCTTGGCTGTCAATAAGAATACAGCATTCAATTTTTTTTTTTTTTCCAAAACAAATGTTCATAGAAAAATATATTATGTGAGGTGAGGTTATTTTGATTTATTCTCTTTTGGGTTCCTCCAGATTATTGAGGTTTGTAGCTGACTCTTAACCCCCAAAGGCTGGTAAATAAAGTGTATGGCACATGATGAAACACATGAACTAAAAGAAGATAATGAGGGTAATTATGTCTTTCAGTGGCCATGGTCAAAATTGGGATCGCATAACTTACCAGGAAATCTTTACTTACAAACTCATACAGGTACTAGGGGTTTGTAGAAGGCCAAGGAGAAAATGCTTGGAAAGCTACAAGCTATTAAGTAATTGGCATTTTCCTAATATACAGAGATAACTATGGATCATTCCTTATTATGATCTAGGACTCTATACTAAAAATAGTAACAGTTTCTCAATACATTTTAACCCCCCTCTTCATCTTTCACAACCCTTTGAGATTGGCATTGGAAGTTTTGCATACTCATCTGAAAAGAGAGAAGGGCATGAGGTCCTCAGATATTTTATTTTGTTTTTTTTTTTTTAAACAAAGAATGAAGGAGTACACAGAAATTTCAAATGTGCACACAAACAAGACTCTTTCATGTTCACACAGGCAGAACAAAAATAACAAAAAAATAATCCCTGCAGCAACTAATTCTCTGTTCTCTCATGTTGGAACTTAGAAAAAGCAGAGTCAATATCAGAGAAATCAATTCACAAAGAAATCTCCAACTGTCCTGTGCTGTTCTTTGTTCATGGAGCTGATCAAAGCCCTTGGATAGAAGAGGGAGCAGGAGCTGTCAGGAAGCAAAGCCATGTTTCTCTGCTTTAACAGCAAAATAAATGAGCATATTCCACTTGTTCTGTCCAACAGCCATCCAGGTTCTCTTGTGTGACCCAGGGAGGCTCCTAAAAGCCCACAATGGAAAGTTTTGTGTACTGATTCCATTTAGGTTTGGGCTTCCACTGTTGCAACCAGCTGGAATTGTACTGCATGGCACAATATAAATAAGTTCTTGTTCCCTTGCTGGACTGTGGCTCAACATGAAAAAGATACATTCACATCTAGCTCTGAAGAGCCTTTGCTAAATCAAAATTTCCTGGTAAATACATATTTCTTATTTATGTATTATATTTACAAATAAATAATTAGATACTTAAGTTTTCCTGTAATTCCAGCATTGTGGGAGACTGCTCAGCCATTACAGATTGCTTTGAGGAGTGGGGCAGTCATGTTTGTGATCCTATGTTTACAACTCATCTTTTTCTCTGTACAGCTTTTGCTTGACTTGCATGGAATCTATTTCTTTGTTGCTGCTTTGATTTCCCCTCCCCAATCAGAATGAGCAAGCCTTTAGTAGCTTATCACTGAGTAACAAACCACTTGTAAAATTTATACTCATATTTTGCATCTATGAATGTGTATATAAATGTAAAATATAAACTTACATTTTACACATATATATATAATATATATACATATATATACTATATATACACACATACATATTAAATATATATGTATATATTTTATGTATATATATATATATTACATATATATATAAGCTTATATTTTACATGTATATATGTATATATGTATGTATATGTATGTGTGTATATATATATATAATATACACATATTCATAAAGGTCTTGCCTAATAAATTTTCAATAAATATTGTCTTCTGATAAATAAAAAACAAAAGATAAATATAAGAATGTCCTCAAATTATCCTACCAAATAAAATGGACACAAAATCATTAATATCCACCACAGAAGCTACCAAAGCTGCTGCAATACCTCTGTCCACCGCACTGCCCTTAATTCCTGGGTGAAGTTTAGGAAAGAGAGAAAAAAGGAAAAAAAAATGAATGGTACACTACTGTTCATGAAGAGAGTGCTGGAGATGAAAACAAAATAACATTTCCACCGAGCTTTTCTTAGACAGCGTTAAGCCTAGGCTTAGAATTAATTCTAGACCAGGTTCATCATTTTTTCTACAGTGTTTCACAATTACAGAAACCTTTAAAGATTAACAGATGACAGAGCCCCAGTGAGACATGAGAAACAGGCTTTTAGCTGTGCTTCTTGACACAGGCAGCCTGGCATACTAAAGCAGGAAGCTGGGACAAAATCCCAACCTCACAGGGACATATGCATGGAACAACAACTGAGAGAACCCAAAGTTCTTCCTAATAAGAAGATAAATAAAATAAAATACAATAAAATAAAATTTAAAAATTGAAATTAAATAAAATAAATAGGTATTCTGGGTTTGGGTTTTTTTTTTTTCATTTTATCAATTATTACTTTGCATGTCTGTAGCCCAGCATAAGCTCTAAGGGCTCAGGGTGCAGGAAAATGTGTTGTACAATCTCCTTGATTTTGCTCTCAAAGCTGAGATCTGAGCACCTGATTTAGGTGTGTGCATGAACCAAGGACAGAGAAAGAAAAAAAAGAACTTTGCAGTTTGGAATAATTTTTTGTGCTCTTATGGGTCTGTTTTAAAAAAACTTTCACGAACATCTGCCTAAGACATATGAAATGTATTTAATTGTACCAGCTGGGTTCTTTTCAATAAGAAATTGGAGCTAATCAAGTCTGCCATTATCTGCTGAAGATGCCAGAGGCTTCCTTGTTCTTTTATTCTTCCTTCTAAATTGGGAGAGGGTGACTGAATCTCCTTTGTATAATTTTCTGTTTCTGCCAGAATGTTTACAATTTATCCTTAATTAACCACAAAATGATTCTGTAATCTGTGGCAAAGTTCAAAACTGTAATAAGTAGGCTTTTTGTGAGTATATTTTTAAATTAATTCATTGTGGTTTGTTCTCAAGCCTTCTATGGTTTGCAGAAGTGGAAAAAGCTCATAAATTTCAGCATAATCTGGAAGGGATGATGCACCAAATTACAGGGTCAGGGAATCACAGGATGGTCTGGGTTTCCCTAGAATTGTTCCAGGCCAGGGTGAATGGGGCTTGGAGAAACCTGGGAGAGTGGAAGGTGCCCCTGCCCATGGCAGGGGTGGGACTGGATGGCCTTTAAGGTCCCTCCCAACCCCAAACCATTCTGGGGTTCTGTGATATTTCAAAACAGCAAGGATGTGTTTCTAAATCCATCAGAAATGCCCTAAATCTGTATACAGATGTTTAAAACAGGGAACACTGTGGTCAGTGTTGGGAACTCTGGCCAACAGCTGAGCACTGAGAAACACAGAACAAATGCACTGTAGTGAAAACAGGACATTTTTGACACATGGCAAGAATTAAACCTCCCAAACAGCTTTTTGTTCATTGTCTGTGCAGTGGAATGGTCAGGCTAGGACACAGCACCTGGAACTGGCTGAAAATGATCCAGGTTGCATTAAAACTAAAGCAAGCAGACAATTATCATATGTCTGTGTCAGTGTGAATTTATATGAAAAATATTCACCATTTATTTCCTGAAATATAGCAATAAATGTTGGCTGAACTAAACCATGATTGGTGCATTTTTTTTTTCTTATTTTCTGTACTGTCAGATTGTTGAGNAATACTGGAAATTGGGTCTGTGCAAACTTCATGAAGTTCTGGAGCAAGGTCCTGCAGCTGGGCAATGGCAGTGAAGCTGGGGGATGCCAGGATTGGGAGCAGCTGTGCCGAGAAGGATTGGGGGTGCTGGGGGAGTGAAAAAGTGGCCACACCCCAGCAATGTGCTCAGAACCCTGCCCTGGGCTGAGCCTTGCCAGTGTGGGCAGCAGGAAAGGGGGGATTCTGCCCCTCTGCCCCACTCAGGTGAGACCCCACCTGCAGATCAGCCCCAGCCCTCAAGCCCAGCACAGGAAAGATGTGGAGCTACTAAAGCATGTCCAGAGCAGGCCCACAAAAAATGATCAGAGGGCTGGAATAGCTCTCCACAGGATTTGAGCATCCTGATCCTGTGATAGATGTCCCTGTCCACGACAGGAGGGATGGATTAGATGAACTTTGAAGCTCCCTCCCAACCCAAACCATTCTGTGATTCTAAACTCCTTGGTTACTTGTGGTACTTTGTGCCATCACTTTTCCACCAAACTGCTGTGATGCTGCTCTTACTGAGCACTATTTTCTCTCCCAGAACCCCAGAGTTCTTTCTTCCCTCACACTAAATTTCATAGTGTCACAAACACCAGCAAGGAATATGGAGCCACATGCAAGAAGTTGCAGATCTAATTGTCATTTTTCTGTCTTGTTTCTATCTTTTTTAATATTTTTTCTCAGCAAGTCCTCCACAGCACCCAGCTGGTGTTGCCAGTGGCTTAGAAAACTGGAACTGTCTATGTATTCAAATGGGAATTGACAGGGGTAAATATTGAAGCAGTCCAAACACATTCTTGAGACATATGGCATTATCAGCAAGCTTAATAAAAATAAAAGCATATTTTGAAAAAACACCCAAACTAAAAGGACTGGTGCATTAATAAAAAGAATAGCCTTTGGCAAGGGCAAGGTGTCTGATGCAACTCAATAATGATATTCATGGGGTGTTTAATGAACCCTATATTATTGTGATATAAGGAAAAAAGTACAGAAGTGTTAAATGGAGCTTGGGGCTGTTGTGCAGATTTCTCCAAGCTTCAATTATTAGGAGGCTGGAAGGCTGAGGGGAGGAACAGCTAAAGGAAAAAGAGTTTAAACATTAAATATAACACTTAAGAGTCAGCTGCAAAACACCCATAGTCTTGCACTGCCAAGATTTGGTTAGTGAGCAGCTTGTTTTCTGTGGTTGCATTTCTAAAACTTCTCATAAACTATAAGGAATGGAACCCTTGGAAAAAAAGGATCTGCTGGATGACACTTCCCAGATTCCTCAGCACCATGACCAGTGCTTGGGTGTGAGGAGTGTCACCATGAGCAGTGCAGTGCTCAGAGGACAGTTTTCCATGCTGTGGGCAAGCACCTTCTCTTTAGAGAATATCCTGAGCTGGAAGGGGCCCCCAAGGATCATGGAAATGCAGCTGCCCTTCCCAGCATACACAGAAGCACAGCTGGCTGGGGCTGTGCTGCTCCTGGTGCTCCCTCACTGCCTGAATTCATACCCCTGCTCATACCCACAGGTTGCTCAGCCCCTGGAGTTGACTTTGATCCTGTCCAACATCAAATATCTATAAGCTGGACTCCTTTTCATCCGGTCTTCAACTCCAGATTTGAATATTTCCATATTCTGGTTTCCTCCTCCGCTAGTCCAGCCAGCTGGTGCAGTTGGGAGTTTGCTGATGAATCACACACAGAGATGAACAGAGTGTGAACTTTCAAGAAATATTTAAAACATGGAGTAGTTCTTCATGTGTTGGAGGAGGTTTTCCTGGGTACTGGGAAAAGGTTCTTCCCCAGAGGGTGCTGGGCACTGCCCAGGCTCTCCAGGGAATGGGCACAGCCCCAAAGCTGCCAGAGCTCCAGCAGAGTTTGGACAACACACCCAGGGATGCACTGGGTGGGATTGGTGGGGTGCCTGTGCAGGGCCAGGAGCTGGACTGGATGATCCAGTGGGTCCCTTCCCACTCAGGAGATTCTGTTATTCCATGTCATTAACCAGAAATTCTCCCAAAGCAGATGTCCCTGCACATCCAGATCTCCTTATACAAGCACATCTCTTGTGCTGACAGCTTCAAGTCCTTCAACAGGAGCATCCTCCCACTGCAGGCTCGTCATATTTAATGTATTACACCTGCTATTCATGAATATTTTACTCTGTAGTAAACATTGGGAAGAAGAAAGCTCAGAGGAAACCTCTCCCAACCTGCAACTGCAAAAAATGCCAGCTTTGCCTTGCTGCTGTGTCCTTATAGCTGGAACTTCATCCTGGAGTTAATAAGGGGGTTCAAATATGCAATTATTTCTAAACCTTTCTGTCCAGGTTACCAGCATATGCATTGTGTGTGCTGGTGAGGGTCTTTTCAGGAAAAAAATATACATATAATTTGTATTCTCTAAAAAAAAAAAAGCCACATTGTTGGGTAATAAAAAAGGATGCAGAGTCATTGAATTGAGCAGAGAAGTGTTGACTCATGAGAACATAAGAACTCTGCTTACAGGTTTTCTATTTTTTAAATTGAAATAATGTTAAGAGGTCAGTTATAACAGATTGCTTCCATGATATTCCTCTGTGTTGTGGCTTGGGGGGAGAAATCCAAAGATGACTGTCTACTGTGGGTAATCTCCAGCCACTCTGTGCCTTAATCCCATTATTTTTCTACAGGTTTTTCCCATTCATCCCACAATTTTGCATAAAGCACATTTGTCAGTTTACATGTCCATATGGAGTGCAGGGTTCAGTTTATGAAGAGGTTTCATTTTGAGATTTGCACATTACCCAACTTAGCATGAAAGTATTTTTTCTTCCTGACAAATGTTAGATTGGAAGGATACATTATGCAGTAAAGTCCAGGGAAAAATGCCAAATCTGTGGGAATTTAGCATCATGAACATATAAAAGTGACTAAAAAATAACTGCAACATTTATACTCCCAACTTGGAAGTATGGAAATAAACTTTAACTTAGGACCAAACAGCTTCTGCCTTCAAGGAGCCTGACATTTGCATCACTAATAGTCCTAAGATTTCTAACAGCATATCCAAACAGCCCTATCTGTACCCGGAAAAGTGAAGATGTAAATACAGATACATACAGACATATGTTTATATATTCATTACTTAGAAACAGTTTTAACTGCTCAGAGCCTGTGGCAAGATGAAATTTTTCCATGAGTATTTTAAAAGAGCTGCAAAATGTGTCATCACCAATGTAATGCTGACCTGTTTCATGCCTAATAATCATATTTAAATAACTAGGTATTTCCTAAACAGTATTTTCCTTAGAGCCTTTTAAATGCAGTAATGTGTCCAGCAGCACCAGAGATTATTACCCAGAAGAACTTGTGAAATACAGAAGGAAAATAAACCCCCAAATATTAAACATTGGCAACAGCACCATAACTATCCAATTGATTTCACTAAGTATTTTTTAAAGTCTTGTTGCAATGATTTTTTTCAAAGATTTTTCTCCTGCTATTTTACTATAGAGACCCATTTTGTAAAATGAAGTGATGAAATTCTATGTTCCAATAAATTTTTAAGGTAAATGATCTCAACTAAAATGATGATTTTGCTGTTTGTTTTGGGGTTCATCCTTGATGCAGCCCCTAGATGAGCTGAGGTTATAAAATGTAATCTACATTTTACAGACAATCCCAGAATCACTGAGGTTGGAAAAGCCC
>VYZP01079042.1:0-22682 GCA_013400635.1 Hypocryptadius cinnamomeus | reverse complement strand
ATAAACCAAAAGCAGCTGCATTCTCTCCTGGCTCTGTCCAGCAAATTCTCCCCTCACACCGAATTTCCTCCTCTCCTTTCCTCTTCCTGCCTCTGTTGGAACAGGAATTTTGGCCAAGCCACAAGTGCTGGAAATCAGGTTGTGTTGCAGCTTCTCCCCTATCTCTGCTATCATTTAAAGAAGATAAAATAAATCAGTGCTGGCTGCTGGCGGGTGCCAAGGTGTGAAGTGAGTCAGGCTGGCACCTGTGCCCTGCTGCTGCTCCAGAATTGCATCACCAGCGATAAAAGCACATTTAGCAGGAATTTGGGCCCGCCCGCTGTTTACAGCTTCATTTTCTGCCGCTCTTCCTCCTCCCTTGGCAATTCCTCTTCTTCGTGTCTCTCTGGGAAAAGCGCTGATGCCCGGGATAATTAATACTCGGGGTAATTAATGCCCAGCCAGGCATTAATGTGAGGGAAAAAGGTCACAAAATGCCAAGTGCTTCCTAGCAGGGAAGGGAACACCTTTAGATTTGAAATTTAACTTTAAAATTTCGATTTTATCTAAATTTAAATTTATTGAATTTTAGATTTTATTTTAAATCCCATAAATTTAAGTTTAGGTTTATGGGAACAGCTTTAGATTGGGAAACATTCCACATTTCCCCTCCCTCAGGTCTTCCCTTGGATTTTCTCTCTCTTTGCTGCAACAAGAATTCTTCTGCCCCATTTCTTATGCAAAACTTGTCTAAACCTGTATCTTACAGTGAAAAAGCAACATAATTTTGTTTTGTTTTGTTTTTGCTTTAAAATTGGGAAATCATTTGTCTAAACAAGAATTGGGACCTACTGGTTCTTGCTGAATTGACCTTTTGAAAAGAACTTTACCTGTACCTAACTAATTCTGGATTCTAATATCTATTGATATCTAGATTCTAGATTCTAATATCTATTGGAGATTGTCACCTTTGGGAAGTGAGAACTGAATTTGGGGTCTCAAAGTGTTCAAATCTGGTTGTGGCTTGATTTTCAAGACACTTTTATCAGAATGGGTCAAGTGTTTGGTCTGCTAATGGGGGTAACAAAAGCAGGGCTGCACTTCTTTCCTCTCTGACCCCATTCCACTCAGATTCTCTTTATTAAAAAAAAAAAAAATAAGACAGAGAACAGTTTTCTGGAAAAAAACATGTTTTATTATCAAATTATTCCTATACAGCACAATTACCCCTGGCAAGGTAAAACAGATCTAGATGTGCACGCACTTGGAATTCAGTTCTACCAGCACAAAAATCGACAAACAACTCCTTCAGTGCAAATTAATGCCTTGGATCGTGTGGAGTTCCTGTCTTTGGATTGTTTTCCTCTCAGAATTCTCTCCAACTCCATCTTTGAACGAGGGAAAATCGTAGTAGTTACAAAAATAGGTAGTATTTCAATTTCTAGGCTTTACAGTACGGTGGGAGGTAATTTCTCAGCCTCTAAAGTCCTTATTTCTTCACTGAATTCATGAAATCTCTTCACCCCAGCACGGGATGGATCCATGCTCGATATTGCACAGACAGGACTTGAAAGCAGCAGAGGCTGGGCCAGGTGGGGAAGGAGCTCTCCTGTGTCAGACTCTTCAGTAATACATGTTCTTGTCCCACCAACCTGCAGGAGAAGGGAGGGGATAATAATTAAAAAATAAAAAAATAATTTGTTCTTTTTCCTCAAAACGGAAAAGTGATCATTGGAGAAAAATGGTTCATTTTTCAGCAGACAGCTGTGAGTGGCAGCTGAGGTGGGGGTGGGAGTGAAAGGGTAGGAAAAGACACATGAAATGAAAATATTCAATTAAAATTCAATTAGAACAGTGCACTCACTTCCTGGGTGTCTCCTGATGAGCAGCTTCCGGATTTCATCATAGACCCAAATCAGGATGGCAAAAGGTACAGCCACAAACCAGTACTGGAACCTGGCATGGGGGCAAAAGGTCTCAGGTTCAGAAGGTTCAGAAACACCTGAAAACAGCTCAGCTCCAGTTCTGGGGTCTCTGTGCTGTTCAATGTCGCTAAAACAAATCTGCCCCCTTGGGCCTCTTTCCTTTTTCCTAATTAATCTCTCAAATTGATGATGTGCATGTGAAGTCTCCCAGTCTTAAGTGGCTCCTGGATTAATTAATTCCAGGTCCTATTCAGAAGAAAATTTTGCCTGATGTTATCACAGCAATAAATCACCTGACTGATCTATTTAAAATAAAAGTTAAATGCTGTCTGTGCTCATCAAAGCATTGGAGATGCTGGAAGAAATATTTAAATGTTGGTTTTGCACAAGTGGCTTTTTGGATCCTCAGTAGGAAATCCCATAGGAGAATATGGAAATTATGGCAATAATGGCCTTTTTGATCAAGAAATAGTGATGAATATAATGAATTTTAAAAAATATTTTCCTGCAGTGGTGCTGCTCAGGCTCCTGCTCCCATTTTGTGCCCCCGAGGAGGGCAGGGGAAGCTCAGTGGCACCAGAGCTCACCTGAGTGGAGTGAAGTTCAGGGCTGTAACATGTCCAAGGCCGTAGGTGAGAATCAAAGCAATTCCTATCTGGGAAAATATCCCCACCCAGATGACTTTGTTCCTGCAGGAAAAGCAGAGAGGAAGAGTTAAACCCCTGTGAGAGAGTAAAACTAACCCCAGAGTTAAACCCCTGTGAGAGAGTTAAATTAACCCCAGAGTTAAACCCCTGTGAGAGAGTAAAACTAACCCCAGAGTTAACCCCCTGTGACAGTGTTGAGTTGTGAGTTAAGTTAGCCCCAGAGTTAAACCCCTGTGAGAGGGTTAAACTAACCCCAGAGTTAAACCCCTGTGGCAGAGTTAAATTAACCCCAGAGTTAACCCTCTGTGAGAGGGGTAAATAAACCCCAGAGTTAACCCTCTGTGAGAGGTTAAGTTAACCCCAGAGTTAAACCCCTGTGAGAGGGGTAAATAAACCCCAGAGTTAAAGCCCTGGGACAGAGTTAAACTAACCCCAGAGTTAAACTTCTGTGAGAGGGTTAAATTAACCCCAGTTTTAACCCCCGTGTGCCTGCAGGAACCTTCTGGATCCCTGCAATCTCTGCTCCAGATGAGCTCTGCAGGCACAGGGGTGGGCTGGGTGGCTCTGTCCTGTACCCCAGGAGCTCCTGCCTCTCCTGGCAGCACTCCCAGCCCAAATCCAGCTGTGGGAGACACCCAGCAGCAGCTCCTCAAGGCTGGTGCTGCTCTGGGAATGTGCTCAGGGTGACTCAGGTGTTAATGCAAGGAGGAAGCACACATAGGTGTAGGCCCTGTAGCTGCAGATAAAGGATGGAAAATAAATTGCTCTGCTATCAGAAACCCTGGGAGGGAATGCCAGCTCTGCTGCTGGCCTCTGTCCCAGCTGATATTTGGAATTCTCCTGGGGCTGGAGGTTTGCAGAGGGCGGCCAGCACTGTCTGGGGGAGTTTGGCCAGCTGGTATCTCCCTTCCCAGAGCCTCAAGTTATCTCAGGGAAGTCCAGACTTGCTATCTCTTGATAAGGAGTTCAGAAAGTAATCTGGAAGAGAAACTCCCATTTTTTTCCTAGTAAACATTTTAATGAATGGAAAGTTGGTTTTAAGCTGGTGCATTTTCAGAATAACCAGCACAATGTCTTTAAAGAAAATCCCTACCCTGAAGTAGAAAAGGGGCTGAGGGGAGGTGTAATAAAATATTTGCCTGAGATTTGTGATTGTTTGAGGCCAGGCTTAATCTTTGTGCAAAGACTGAGAGGGCCAAATCACTGAGCTCACCTGCTTCTGAAGGGAGCAGGAGGCTAACTTGAACTGCAGGTTTAGATTAGATAGGAAAAAATCCTTCCCTCTGAGGGAAATTCTTCCCAGGTGAGGCCCTGGCACAGGTGCCCAGAGAAGCTGTGGCTGGCCCTGGATCCCTGGCAGTGCCCAAGGCCAGGCTGGAGCAGCCTGGGATGGTGGAAGGTGGGATGAGATGAGCTTTAAGGTCTCTTCCAACCCAAACCATCCTGGGCTGGTGCATCTACAAAACTCACCTGAAGAGGCCCTGTCGGAAAATGGAATTTCTGCGAGTTTTCCTGATGATCAGATCAGCCACCTGCTGGATGGTGATGCTGACAAAGAAGGCTGTGTAGCCAGTCCACTGCAGGTACATGCGCTGGTAGTGGGTCTGCAGAGCCAAGGAAACACCAAAACCTTTTTAAATCACACCTTCCCACCTCCCCCAGGCTGCTGCAAACCTCCATGGGAGGCTTCATTTCAGTGCCCAAGGTGTGAATGCAGGGCTCCTCCAGATTTGGGCACAGAATGCTCAGGTTTGGGCCCAGCTTTATTCTGGGACTGAGTCACGAGGCTGCAGCACGAGCTGGGGGTGAGGAGTGTTTGTATGGATTTATCAATGCCTCCTGTGCCTTGTGATTCTGCAGGGGGAGGGAGAGGGGGAGGCTGCAGAGGACTTGGCAGAGGTGCTGCTCACCAGCAGGTCTGGGAGAGGATGGTGAGGATTGATTTTGAGGGGTTTAACCATCCAGACCAGAGAGGAAGGTGCATCTGCAGGGGCTGTGAGTGAGAAGACAGCAAATTGTCGAAGAATGAATGAAAGAGCAGAGGCTGAATGAAAGAGCTGTGTGGCAGGAAGCCCTAAAGAGTCTCTCCTGAGGGAACATGAGATGACAACTAATTCTATTTGCATTTAAGCCTCATTTGCATTCCCTATCCCTTTATTTTGGGGGAATTTTGAAGCAGGCAGGTGGGCAGGGAATTTTCAGGGCTGCTTTACCCATTGCTGTCCGTAGGAATCCTCAAAGTCATTGATGGCATTGCTCTCCCAGTTCACTCTCACTCCCAGCAGCGTGGAGGGGAGGAACCCTTGCTCAGCATAGACGGTGAAATAGGTGACAAAGGCCCCCACCGACTGCATGATTCCTGCAGAAACAAAGGGACAGGAATGAGGAAAAAACGAAATTAAGGAGCACTGTGGGATGTGCTGGATGCATGAAACATGCTGAAGGTAGTTGGAGAGTTTTGGTGCTGTGAATTTCTTGCCCTCTGTAGATAAAACCTCATTTTATTGCTGAATAATGAGCAACAGGAGGGGGCTGGTGGGTTTGCAGAGGAAGGGGTTGAGTTTCAGCTCCTAAATTTATCCTAATTTTTTTTTTTTAATGAATCAGCTTGAGTCTTGCTTTGCTGGCACAAGAAAGTGTTTGGGAGGCCAACCCACCAATCTGCAGGTAGGAGTACACAGCCAGCTGCTGGTTCACCAGCCGGTCTTTCCTCTTGTTCCGGGGTCTCCTGTTCATGATGTCACTCTCAGCTTTCTCATAAGCCAGTGCCACCGAGGGGATCTGCAAGAGAAACAAACCCTCAGGGGCTGGGGGGGCAGGGTTTGCCTGATTTTCAGGGGTTTAGCAGCAATTTGCAGTTGCCAAGTGGTTCTGTCGGATGTTGGCGGAACAGAGGAGAGGAGGATCTGTGTGGATTCCTAACAATTAATTAATTTTTATTAACTGTAAAGGGTTTGGGGGAAATCTGAAACTTGCTTGGAGCTGGTGATCAATACAAAAGGCTAGAGGAAGTTAACAATAATTCAACATTAATTTAAAATTAAAGGGTCTTCCAGGTCCCTTGGGCTGGGCTGGAAGGAATGTCAGGTGGAACTGCAGAAATCCCTCTGGTCTCTTGATTAAAACACAAGATATTATATTATTATATATATATTGTTATATTATATAATTATTATATTATTATTATAAATAATTGTTCAGTCCTGATTTTAGCCTGCATCAGTTGTCTTTGCTTTCTGCTCCCTGCCTGCAGGTTGTTGTTTTCTACTCTTCTTTCTCTCTACCTGGCTGCTTTTAATCCCTTTTTTTTGCTGCCTTTCTCATCCGTAGGCTAAAGCCACAAAATCCCCTGTTCAGGATGTGCCTCCACCCCCAGCCCCTCTCCCTGGCAGGACATTCCAGCAGGAAATGACTTTGGAGCTCCCAACTCACAATGTCTGTGCCCAGGTCGATGAAGAGGATGGTGATGGTGCCAATGGGCATTGGGATGCTGGCAATGATGTAGATGAGGAAGGGGCAGAGCTCAGCAATGTTCTTGGTCAGGGTGTAGGCAATGGTTTTCTTCAGGTTGTCAAAGATCAGGCGGCCTGGGGGGAGGAGAAAATTCTTCTGTCAAAGGGAATTTTTATCAGGAAAAAAACTGTTCAAATTTAACTAAATGAAGTGGAAACATTTACTGCTTATTTCTACTTTCCTCATGTGTTTCATCATGCATTTTGTAATTTGGTTTTGTTGGGTTTTTAAAGCTCCCCTACCTGAGAGCCTTCTGAAAAGTCAAGTGCAATAAAATATTTCTTTTGATGAGGCAGTTTGAGGGGGAAAGCCTCATTCCCCAAAATGCTGTGGTTGTGATGGAAACCACAAGCTCTTTACAGGGGAAGAAGAGTGGGATGAGTGCTCCTGTCTTAGGTGGAGCACAGTGGAGGTGATGTGTGAGAAAATAATAGAGGGAAAAGGTGGAGAAAATAATTTATAACTTTGTGAGGCTTCAGGCTGCATTGGAACAAGTCAGGAAGTGCTTTTATCTGAAGCTTGATCAAACAGAGACAGCAAATCTTCATTGTGAGTGAGAGAGGGAGATTATTTCCTTGTTCTCTGATTGCCATGTGAAGACATGGAATTAATTCCCAGCTTTCCCAAATATCAAATCCACAATTCCAGAAAGAGAAGAGAGGGAGATCAGGAGGCCCTGCCAGCAGCTTCCAGCTCAAAAAGTGGGAAACAACATTATCTTTACCTTCCTCCACTCCTGTGACAATGGAAGCAAAGTTATCATCCAGCAGGACCATGTCAGCTGCATTTTTGGCTGCGTCAGAGCCAGCAATCCCCATAGCAATCCCAATATCTGCTTTTTTTAGGGCAGGGGAGTCATTGACTCCATCTCCAGTCACGGCAACCACAGCTCCCTGGAACACACAAAAGCATCCAGATGTGGGTTTGGGCGGAGAGGGTGAATCCTGCCATCATCAATCCTTACATTTCTAACAGAAAAATGCTGATAGGAAGTTCTGAATCCTCTCTGTACCCACGTCAAACACAGCCAGGGAAGAGGAGGGTGGTGGGCATGGTTGGGAGAGCAACCTCAGAGTTTTGTGTGGTTCCCTCCACAGTAGAGACTTGGAAGATTCAGGGATGTGATCCACTAAAGAGTGGACATCTCAATTAGATGCATTTCAAATACAATTAATCTGATCGTTTGGTATAAAGAGGATTTAAGATTTGGATGTCTGCTCTATGTGTGTGGTCCGTCCCTGTCTGACCAGAGCCAGGTTCACCTCTGACATCTGGGGGAGGTTTGATTAACACAAGATGTCCTGGTTTTTTTTTAATGAAGTGCTACAGAAACAGCCAGGCTTCATCTGTTTCATAAATTATGTAACTGTTGAGTTAGAGCCTGTCCTCATCCTATCCCAACAGCTTCTGGCCATCCTCAGTCTGTGCTAGAATTTCTCTACTAATCCAAAAGATGGAAAACTCTGATTATCCAACTAGGGGCTGTTGTTATCTTCCTGAACATCTCCTGCAGCTCCAGGCTCTGCTCTGGCTGATGCAGAAGTTTCTGGCTTGGTTCAAGGCAGGGTGTTCAGAGTGGGGACAGAGCCTGGCAAACTGATTAATAAAATGCTGAATTTCCTGTCCCTGGGGGGATTGAGCACAGTGCCACTACCTATAAATAATGCCATGTACAGAAAGGCTTATAAGCTCTAAGTACTAAACATAGCTGGAGACTGGCTGGGGGAGGGTGTTCCTTTTCATCCCTAAAGAGCCAAATCTGCCAGGAGTGTGGGAGTCTGAGCAGTGCAGAACACGTTTACCCACCGTGTGCCTAACAGAGGCCATTCAAAAAATAAAAACCACATCAAATTGAGAAGTTTTATCTCTTTTTTTTTTACTCTCTGGAGAGCCCTCCAGGCTTAAACCCAAAGAGCTGATAATGCTGATTGGGAAGCTTAGTGCTGGCACGACTACAAAAAATAAAATAATATCTTGTGCCACATCTTCCTCCCTAGACAGTCCAGGCACAGCACTAGTGTGGCTTTAATTCACAAAATCTACTTGGAATATGTCATTTTTGAGTGGAGAGTCTTTTGATGGCAATTTTCATCTTTTACAGAGTTCTGTAAATGTCTTTTTTTTTTTTTTCCTCCTGTGCTGGCTGCACTCCAGGCTGCTTTACATAATATTGCCCATGGATGGGACAAACTCTCTTTAAATCCTGCTGCCTGATTTACAGCCCTGGGAAGTAACACAGATAAGACTTGGTGGTACATAAATCATGCTCTGGCATGCTGTGGGGTTCATACCTCAGAATCACAAATAGTCTAGGCTGGAAAAGAGCTGTGAGTTCACCTGTTCACCCAGCACTGCCACTAACCAGTTCCACTCCCAAACATTCCTGTGGGCAGGAGGACATGGCTCTGAGTGGCCACAAGAGATAAGAGGAGAGGATGTGGCAGCAGCATTGCTTTTATCTGGTTTTAAAGAATTCCCAATGGAATTCCCCTTCCCAGACAGGGCACAGGAGGCTTTTTGTGTTTCTCAGAGTGCCAGGGACAATCCATGCTCTGGCTACAGCTCCAAACCCAGGGAAAGCTCATTTTGTCACTAGGAGCTGTGTCTGCAGCAGGAATTTGAGCGGCTTGGATTGCATCCAGGCAGCGTTTGTGGCAATCTGTTAGATAATGTTCTGGCACGGGGAAAAGAGTATAAACAGGGCTTAGGGAGCACTGGGAATTGGCTCCCAGCCTCTCAGCCCTGGGCTGGTGTTTGTGTGTGACCTTTGCCACGCCTGCCTCACCTGCCTCTGACAGCCCTCCACGATGATCAGCTTCTGCTGGGGCGACGTGCGCGCGAAGACGATCTCGGCGTGCTCGCGCAGGATCGCATCCAGCTGCTCCGAGCTCATGTCCTTCAGCTCCATCCCGTTCACCACGGCTGCCGTGGCTTCCCTGCAAGAGCCAGGGCAAGGCAGGGTGAATTGTCAGATCAGAAGGGTGGAAATGGTGCGCTGGTGGGATGGGCGTGCAGCTGGATGGCGGGAAAGTGTCAAATTGAGTTAATTGCAGAGGCGTTTGTTGTTAATTAGCAGGAGTTGAATGAAAGGCAGAAATCCAGGGCGGATCACAGTCACCTTTGGATACACAGGGGTCTCACTGAAGCTTCAGAAAATGCATTTTAAAGATGCCTCTCATGGGGAGGAGCAGGGGAAGACATCACTTCTGCAAAGAGCTTTTATCCTTCCCTTGTGGTGTTATTTTTTCCCCATTTAAAGGGTGAAGGAGGAATTTGGGCTGATGGTCCAAACTTGGTCGTGTGATGCTGAATTTTGCTCTGTGTGTGTGTGTGTTTAGTCAAACAGGCAGTGACAGTGACTTCCACATGATCTGCAAAGAATAATTCACCAGATTTTCTTCACAGGCAGCAGAGATGAAAACCACCGTGTGGACACATCTCGCTGGAGATGACTCAAGAGTGGGAATGTGTCATAAAAAAAGCAGAAAGCAGCAGGGATGTAGAACAAAAGCACTGTGGAGGGAGCAGGGAAATGAAGCCCTGGGGCTGCCCAGGCTCTGCTGGCTCTCACCTCCTGTTGACCCGCTCCACAGGGATGTTGAGGCGCTTGGCAATGTCCTCCACGGTCTCGCTGGTGGCTGAAATGATGCCCACGCTCTTGGCGATGGCCTTGGCCGTGATGGGATGGTCGCCAGTGACCATAATGACCTGAGCAAGGGACAAGTGAGTGCCAAATGGCCAAAGCGTGGAGGGAGATAAGGGGGAATGTCCGGTTTTGAGGAGCAGGAAGCACTTTGGGATCAGAGCAGCGCTGTGTACACAGCAGAGGGAGATTAGGGGTGGTAATTGCCCAGCTCTGTATCAACATCTGGGCTCTGCCTCTTTTCCTGAGGCTGCTTTATCAGGGCTCTGGAGGAAGAACTCATCACAGGCAGCCAGATTAGACTAATGCAGAATAAAGGAGCCCTTATATAAGGATCTATATTAGGTATGTTCAGTGGGGAGGGCTTGTTAGAATATTGCATCTTAAAATGGATCCTTGTGACTGAGGTGTCCTGACAGATAAGGCACAGCTTTTACTTGCTTTTCTCAAAGAAAAATTGCCAGATCTGTCTTCAGGCTATGAAAAATTTCATCAGGGTTGGGGTTTGGGATTCATCTTGCCTGAGATCTATAATTCCAAATATGTTTTCCTAGATTTAGATAGATTTCACCTCTGCTTAGTTTACTTGTGGGTCCCCAGGGAGTGAAATTAGGGGAATTACTGCTTCGGGTTCCACTTGAATAATGTTGAGATTACTGATTCCTTTGGATAAATGTTCAAAGCAGTGTCCTGATGCCTTCTCTAGAATTGTTTCCTACTTTCCAAGGTTTCTTACTCTGTTTCCAAGCAAGTAATTCCAGCTGGTGTGGGTTCTGTATTCTAGAAATGGATCTGATGAGAGAGTGTCTGAGCTTTTGCAAATTTGGATTTCCAGGTTTGAGGGTTTTGTGCTGTTCCTACAGTCTCATTCCTACTTAAATGAAAATGTTTTGTCTCTGGGGACTTTCTAAATTGAAATCATAGGATGGTCTTAACTAAAGTTAATATTTTTAGCAGTTGTTGCTAAAAAGATAATTAGTAGCGATGTGGTAGAAGATCTTAAATTTTAAATACTTTAAATAATACCTAAAATAATCATAATGAGTCTTTCTGTAGTGAATCCATTGTGTTTTTCTCTGTAAAATCCTCACCTTGATGCCAGCACTGCGGCACTTGGAGACAGCGTCAGGCACCGTAGAACGAGGTGGGTCAATCATGGACAGGAGCCCCACAAAGCACAGGTTGGAGGTTGGGAAGTTCATGGAATCTGTGTCAAACTGGAAGGTCTCTGGAAACTCCTTCTCAGGCAGGTACAAGTGGCAGAAACCTGAAAAGATATTTAGGTTGGTGTGATGGGCAGGAAAATGTGGGAGAAAGAAGAGGGGCTTTGCTCTTGCCAGCATTTAACCATTTTTCCAAGCATGCTGGATGTGCTAAGACTTTAAACCCCATTTCACAGGTTTTAAAGCTGGATTTTACCCCATTTTCATGTTTTATCCCATTTTCCCAGGCACTCACCCAGCACTCTCTCCCCCATGCCCCCCAGCTCCATGTAGGCTGTCTGGAAAGCTTCTGCCTTCTCACTGTCCAGGGGCTCTTCCTTGCCGTTGATCATGATGGTGCTGCACCTCTCCAAAATCCTCTCTGGGGCTCCTTTCATCACCAGCAGGAAGCGTTTGTCGTGGGGGTCATCGGTCTCATGGATGGAGAGCTGTGCCACAAACAGGAGATGGGTTGGAAGAGCTCAAATTGCCCTCATTTGCTTCTAGTTTTCCACGGGATTAATGTTCTTTTCCATGAAGAAATCACGATTTCCATCAAGTGGAATGAACTGTATCTATTATAACTTGAATTTCCTCTGTTGTTGAATTACCCCATCAAGGCTTCCAGGTCACCCATTGCTGCATCAGGCCCAGTGATAGAAACAATCTGGCATGATTTCAAAAAAAAATGAAACACACCTGGAATTTGTTGGTAGAGTTGAAAGGGATTTCAGCCACTTTCCTGTTCTGTGCTCTAATGCTCATCACGTCCCCCAGAATGACCTCAGAGAATTTCAGCAGAGCTGTCTCAGAGGCATCTCCAACCACGACCCTCTGTGGGCACAAAGGAATAAAACATTTTACTTTTTCCACAATTCCATGGCATTCTGCACACTTCAGCAACAAGGAATCTCCATTGTTATGTTCAAGTTATTCTGGAAAAATATTAAAATAGAATTTGGAGATGTCTGCTTTGCTCTTGGAGTTAGAACTGAGCCACAGCAAACTGTAAAGCAGACTTGGGGTCACACTCAGGGCACTACAGGTGAGCTGAGGCACAAATCCAAATTAATTTGAGGATGGCATTGATGAGTAAACAGCAGGTTTGTCCTGGTAGTCCAGTCAGTAGAATTTACTACCTTCAAGCAGTGGTGTGGAAAGACATCAATTAAGGCATGTTTACCTTTGCTATAATAAATTAACAGTGCAATAATTACTGTTCCTGCTAGTTGTCTTCCCTTTTTCCTGGCAGGTGCAGTTGGGTTTGGACAATGCACAGGGGTTCTTGGGGCTGTCCTGTGCAGGGCCAGGAGCTGGGATTGTGGATCTCCTCCAATTCAGGATAATCTGAATTTCTATGCTCTTGGCTGTGCAGGTTTTTTATCCTGTGTTAATTTTTTTTGTGTGAGTGTACAGTAGTAAAACCACTGTCAGTAGGAACTTACTGGTAAAATGGAGATTGTTGAAGCCAAACAGAGAAAACTGTTTTTTCAGAGGAAGGGAAATAATGGAAAAGGGAAGGGAAATAAGCTGGTGTGAAGTCAGCAGTACCTTCATGATGGGGAGATTTTCCTGTCCTGGCCGGAATTCCGCACGGTTGCAGAGAGTGACAATTTTTGATAACGCTGTCCATGTGGGGGAACTTTGATCAAAGGGCTGGGCTGAGAGAAGCAAAACACACATTGCATCTTTTGGCACGTTGCATAACACAAGAAAATCTTAACAGTGAAAAAACAGAACTGACTTATTTGCAGAAAAAAAATTATTCTTTTGACAGCTTCTCTTATGGAAAAAAAAATTGATATAAATTTTCCCTCTAGCAGTGCTGGCAAAGGGGTTTAGATGATGTTCGTTTGCTTAATTCTCTACTAAATGTACTCTTGGCAAAAGGTTCTGGGATAGAACCTCCTTCAGGTTTACTTCCTGGGAGTGGAATTCAATATTAATTATTTTTTTCACATCTCCACATGGCTAAGGAGGGATTTCCATGTGTAGAAGGAAGATATGTCTGATTTAGCCACCAAAAGTGAGCATCCTAGGATGGATCCAAGTATCTGCCCCTTCCCACACTCCCATTTTCCCATTTACTTGTTTGATCTTCACTGGTGTCGGCTGAGTAAATCTGGTTGTCAAACCAGAGGTGAGCAACAGTCATCCTGTTCTGGGTGAGGGTGCCTGTCTTGTCGGAGCAGATGATGGAGGTGGAGCCGAGGGTTTCCACGGCCTCCAGGTTCTTCACCAAGCAGTTCTTCTTGGCCATGCGCTTGGCCGTGAGGGACAGGCTCACCTGGCAGGAGGGAAGGGGTCCAGCTGTCACCAAGGTGTGGTTGCACACAGGTGTAATGAGATTGCATTCTCCTGGTAGATCTTTTGTGGGGTTTGTAAGAGAATATTTTAAATTTTTCATTTTTGTTGGCTGCTATGCATTTTTTTTCTCCCTTTTTTAATTTAGAATCTGAGGTTTGGCTGTAACTAGCGCAGGTAGATTTGCTGCTGATAGGAACCTGCTGCCTGCTGATAGAAATAAAGATGTCTTATCAGTCAAGAGGCTGTTTGAGATGGAATAACCTGCAAAGGGCAGGAAGCTGCTGGTCACCAGCTCCATGAATCCTGCAATAATTCCCTTCATTTTTTGCGGCTGCAGTGCTTTGGAGCCAGCAGTGCTTAGCAGGTGTGCTGCCCCTCAGGCAGGGATTTTAGTGCTGGACAGTTGGTAATAAGTGGAGTTTTCATGTGACTTTCAGGGTACAATGTCCCCACTTCCAAGTGGGAGTGGGTGGTGGGGAAATGAGTCACGTCATTGTACTTGACAGCCATCGAGGCAGAGCAGCACTTGAACTTAAACCCCAGCTGGGTTTGAGATGAATGACTCAGTTACACCACAATTCCCAAATGAAGGGTTTATCCTTGGAATAAGAACCCCCACCCCTCTCCAAACCCAACCCAGCCCAGAGCTGGAGAACCCCAGGCAGACTCACCGTCACCGTGGCCAGCAGCCCCTCGGGCACGTTCGCCACGATGATGCCGATGAGGAAGATGATGGACTCCAGGATGTTGTAGCGCATGGAAACGGAGATGATGAAGAAGAGGACCCCGATGGAGATGGCCACTCCTGCCACCAGGAACACGAAGTGCTCGATCTCGATGGCGATGGGCGTCTTCTCGTTGCCCACGCCCGAGGCGAGGGAGGCGATGCGGCCGATGATGGTGCGGTCCCCGGTGTTGATGACAATGCCGGTGGCAGTGCCTGCAGGGACAAAAACTGTCACCTCCAGGGCGCACAAAGACTCAGAGGGAGTTGCAGCCTGACATTCCAACAGGTATTGATGGAAAAACTGCAAGGAAACCGTGTTCAGTTCAAATCCAAATCAATCCATTGATTGGTGCAGCCATAACCACATTGTGTGTTGGAACAAATGCTAAGTGTGACTACCCCCAAGGTCACACTTTAATCTGCTCAGGTCAAAATTCATGTGGGCAGTTAAACCTCTCTCAAGTTCCTCAAAGCAGAATTGCTTAAATGGGTTAGCAAGACCAAGCAGCACCTGTGCAGGTGCAATTTTCGGGGCCCTTCTCTGTATGCTGATAAATAATAAAAATTAGAAACATTCAGTTCCCCTGAAGTTGCTGAATAGAAGTAAAAGACTAACTAGAAAAAGAGATAAAAGAATATAAAGATGTGCACATGGGATTATAAACGTGGCTGGAGCCAGTGGAGAAACAGATAAAGAGGATAAAATGGGATTTCCATGCCCAGTTTCAGCTTCAGCTCACCTTCTACACAGGTGGTGGAGTAGAAGGCAATGTTCCTGGTCTCCAGGGGGTTCTCGTGGGTGAAGTCACAGGAGCGAGACTGTGGCTCTGACTCCCCTGTGAGTGAAGAATTGTCCACCTTTAATGAAACGGAGACATGCCCAGATTAAAGTCAGCAGTACACAGTGGTGTCCAGTCCAGGAGGTGACGCAGAAGCTTCTTTCATAATCAGTGACATCAACATCTCTCAGTGCCTCTTCTCTGAGCTGCTGCTGTCCCTGACAGAACCTATTTCTGTGGGAATTCAGGTCAGCCAATGCTGTGTGTCTGTCAGTGGGGTTTTCAGCAGCAGCCTGAGAAAACCCCACAATTTTGAGGATCTGCCTCCAGTGGAAACTCTCAGTCATGTGTAAGTGCATCTGCTCTGTCCTGGCAAAGAGCAGAGCCAGAACATGGCATGGACTTCTTGGATGTTCAGGGAGGGAGGTGTCAGTCCTAGAGGAGCTCAGCATCACATTCAGACTTCTGCTCTCTGACTTCATTAATTATGTCCAGTCACAGCTCTAATAACCCATATTGGCTGTGGAGAAATCCTCCCTATGTAATAAATCACTCCAAACTCTGTTTTCCCTCTTTCCTTTGCTCTTCCAAGCCCTGTTTACCTTGCAACCCTGAGTGAAGATGAGGCGAATGTCTGCAGGGATCCTGTCCCCACCCTTGATCTCCACGATGTCCCCAACCACCAGTTGGTCTGCTGGCAGCTCCTTCTTCTCGGCATCCCTGAGGACAAGAGCTTGCTGGAAGACAGAAATGGGGCAAAAATTAGCTTTGTACCACTCTTTACACTGAGATCCTTCCCTCTGTTCTGGGACAGAGCCAGAGCAGGGTGATGGAGAGGAAATGTGAGCAAATCTGACATCCAGCTGGAATGCTCGGCCTGGAATTTGGGGGATTTGAGATGGCAAGTGGCCTTGGAGATGGGGAAATGCCTTCCAGAGATGTGCTCACATGCCATCAGGTCTGTGGGTAAAAGCAGTGGGCTGCAAAATGTGAAAGCCAGCACATTTCACCCTTTTACAGGTTTGAACTGGGCACTGAGATCTCTAAGCCAGTGCTGGATGGAGAACAAGGATGTGCATCCTACAATTCACAGATCCATGAAGGCAACCACCATGTGCTTTTTAGCAATGGTTTGTGATTCAGGACATTTATCTGGGTCATTGCCAAGAGATAAATTCAAGTTGGGCTTGCTGGGCTTCCCTCATGCTTTATTGGGATGAATTTTGGCCTCAGTTGAAAGGCACTGTGGTTCTCACCTGTGGGATCATCTTGCTGAAGCTGGCCATGATGTTTGTGCTTTTGGCTTCTTGATAATAAGCAAAGATGCCAGTGAGGATGACAACCAGAGCCAGTACTACTCCGAGGTAGAGCTGATCAATAAAAGACATAATCTGGTTAATTTAAGACAAGTTTTCATAATTCCTCTGTTAGAATGAATCAGTTCTGTGTTGCTTTAAAATGAGATGTTGGCCAGGTAAAAAGACAGGTTAAGAAAAAAACTTTCAGGTGTTTGCCTGCAAACAGTCAATTAAAGCTGTTTTGGTGTGTGTATTAAAAAAAGGTTTAATAGTTTTAATAATCTAAAATCCTTCTCTAAACTGACACAATCCCAAACAAATTACAGTGTAACAAATTAAAAAAAAATTAAAAATAGCGGAGTATAACTCAAAGGGGAATTAGTCAGAGACTCTTTAGTCTCTGGCTGAAGTCAGAGTCTAAAGTCTTTAGACATTTTTCCTGCTCTCAGAATTCTCAAGAACTGTGATTGTGCCCAGTGGCTATCCAACCTTTGCCCGGGCACTCTTTAGGCGAGCGGTGTGCGCGGTGTTTGAGCTTTTATCAGAAGTGTTTGGCAGCGGGAGAGTCTGCTGAGAACAAGAGGCCTCCTTGGAGTTACTGAGTAACTGTGGAGTATTTAAACCACCCCAGCCGTGGCGGGATCCAGCGCGCGCAGCGCAGGCACTCGTCCACTCACGTTGTCAAAGGCTGAATCCACCCCCTGTGCCAGCTGGATGCCAAAGGAGATCCAGGAGAAGCCAGCCCCGATCCACAGGAGGATGGAGAAGCCCCCGATCATCTGCTTGAGGAACTTCACGATTTCGGGGGTGGCTTTGGGAGGAGTGAGCGCGTTGGGGCCGTCCTGAGCCAAAATCTCGGCTGCTCTTGCACTCGAGAGACCCTGCAGAAGGAGGTGACACGTTTACAGTGAAGTCACAAACAGATTTTTACCCCAGCTCAGAGCAAAATGCTCGTGCTGCGGCTTTTTCACACATTTACAGTGAAGTCACAAACAGATTTTTACCCCAGCTCAGAGCAAAATGCACATGCTGCTGTTTCTTTCAAGGTTGTTTGTGTCACAAACCAGCTGCAACTCTGATTTCCAAACTTCCTGGTTTCAGAGTGGCTGCTATTAATTATCTGCTGTGGAGAAACAGCTATTTCTTATTTCTTCTGGAGCACTGAATTTGGGGCCACATCCATCAGGAGTTTCCATTCCCTTGGTTATCAATCCAATATACCTGGACTAAGTGTTTGGAAAGCCAGGGGAAAACTGACATTCTTTTGCTGCTGTTTCTGCATTTCCACAAGGTGTTTGTAGCTCAGGAGGTTCTTGAAATTCTTGTCTGGGCTCTGGCCACGTTCAGTGCTTTGATATTCAAATGTCAGGTGTCAAAGGGACTCAGGTGTAGTTTCTCAAATCTAGATTTTCCTTCAAAATCAGCTCAATCCATGCGGTCTTTGGCTATAAACTGTTACAGTGAAAAGTGAATTGTGGCGAAATCAAAAGATCAGGTAACAGCTTTAGAAAAAATGAGGTCCTGGTGCAAAACCCTGAGGTTCCATTTTTGATTTCAAAGCAGTAGCTCAGCTTTCTTCAGACTTGAGAGAAACTCCACTTTAAATCCAGGGCAGTGCTCGTTGGCTTGCTGGTTTAGGCTTTACTGGGAGCATCAATGCAGGCACCCACACACATCTAATAATGAAATTCCTGCTCCTGGGAGCTCTGGGGAGGCCAGAGGCACCTGATTGAGGCAGTTCCTCAAGGAAGCCCTATGCACTTACTTTGTCGATGCTGGTACCGTACTTCATCTCCAGCTCCGAGGTGCTGAGCCTGTGGTCATCCTGCATCCCAAGAGAGACAGAAAATTACAGTGAGCAAAGCATCAGACTGCTGGAATTTTTATTTCCAAACTGCCTGGATCTGGGAACAAGGATGAAGTTGCTTGTATGACACCCCACTTTCATTAATTAGACAAATCTGCATATTGATAAGCAAAATATCTTCCACTGGAAGATGCAAATTTTTTTCCTTTTGATTTGCAGAGTGCTTTTGTAAATAGCTTCCTCCTCCAGCAAATCTGTCACAAGAACAGGATGGTGTGTTCCTGCTTCTGCTGCTTGCCACGAGGGGCTGTGCTTCTTTTGGATAAATCATTTCAGTCTGCATGCTGCAGGGCTCAGAGTGTGTGAGAACAACCTCTGCCCTTGATTGCCAGGGTAGGGAATGTGAATTGTCCTCCTCAGTCTGGTGGAAAGAGGCAACAGGTTCTAAGCACAGGTAAAAAGGGTGTGGGAGAGGGAAATCTCAAAGCTCTTGTCCTTGGCCTGCAGTGACACCACTGTGGTATCATTGGCCTAATTATATCTTGTGCTGAACTGGGATTTAGAAGCCAAGAATTTGAGAGATCTCCCAATTGTTTTCTCAGAGTGATTCATGGGTACTTGGGTGAGTCAATTCTCCTGTCTGTGCTTTGGTTTCTCTTTAGAAACACGGGAGTGGAGTTACATGCCCCGGTGGCAAAGGCAGCACAGACAGAAATATTTACCTGCTGCTGGGTGAATGGGTGAGAGAATCATGGAATCAATATCTTATTTTGGTGTTCTTTGAGCTTTGAAATGCCATCCAGCCCGTAAATAGCCTCTCCTCTGAGCTGCTCTCACAGCAATCCCAAAAAGAGGTCAGCATAATTACCCTCATGTTCCAGATTGGGAAACTGGAATGTGTGGAGAGGAAGCAACATTTCCAAGAGCAGGTCAGTGGAGAGCCAGGAGGAAAACACGGATTTCTTGAAGGCCAGAGTAGTTGGTTTGGGTAAAACCCCCTGTGTTTAAAGCTGAGACCTGCTCTCAGCTCTGGAATCTCTGGAGCACAATGCCATGGTTCTGCCTCTCCCTCTGACTCCTGGCAGGCTGTGCAAGTTGTCAGGAAATACTGATGGCAGTGATTCCACCTGGGGAATGGCTCCTTTTGGGGCAGATAATGATCTGTACCATTGGTGGCTTAATTATACCAGATTCATCCTCTCATTTTAGGTATTAATCTTGCACAGGGTTTTTCTGGCACGCTCCAGGAGGGTGAGGAAGCAAATCCTTCCCTGTGCCAGGATTTTCAGTGCAGGACACTCCCTGGATTTCACAGAATGTGTAATGGAAGCTCAGCAACACTCACCAGGTCCAGTTCTTTCTTAAGATCTTCTGCCTTCTTTTTCTTCTTGTTGCCTTTTTGGTCTTTGTGCTTCTCCTCTTCATCTTCAATCTCTGTTTTATGCAGATCTTTTGTCCCATAGATCTCAACTGAGTAAACATCAGACTTTTTCTGTAAAAGACCACAAAAAAGTCAACATTTTGTAGATCTACATTTTTAGACAACTTACAAATTTGCACTGTCACTTTCTCCTAGCCGCTTAAGGTGTTTTTCATGTCTTATCCAGAGATCCATCCAGTTTGTGTTGCTGTGGTTGTGGTCAGGACTTCATCAGGTGCAAATTACAGGGATTGCTTTAGGGATGTGCAACACTTCCAGCAGTTTATTATCTGAAACAAGTGTAGGAAAATACTGCCCAGTACCTCAGCAGTGAAAATTATTCATTTATTTATCAGCTCCAAGAAGAGATCAGTGGAAAAGCAAAATATTTGTGAAAGGAAAGGAGAGGGGGAAATGATCCATTGAGAACTTGCTTGTTCCTGGAGCTTTTCAGGTTCATAACTTCAAGATCCAAATTTTAATTACAATTAACACCAGACTGAATGCCAAGGAGGAGCTGCTCTGTTTCTGCTCCCACAGAGCTCTGACCTGGCAGGGATTTAGCCAACAATACACTTCTTTTTGGCAGTGGAATATTGGGCACAGGGAGCTGTTGACCCAGGGAGGCTGCTGCACCTCAGGGAATGTTTTGCTTTCAGTGATAAGTCGGGAGTTGTGCTGTTTCCAAACCCTGGGTTAACTCTGCAGTGTGCAGGGCAAACTTCCCTCCCGTGCTGCTGATTAATGATAACATTCCAGCTCCCAAATTATCCTGGAATTATCCCAGGCCTTGGGAGAGCCATTGGGTGACCCCATTCCAGAGGTTTCCTTATGGATTAAACCCCAGAAGTTCAGGAGAGCCCCCCTGGATGTTTCCTGGTGGGACAAAGCACAAAGGGGCTTTGCCAGTGCTTGGCTTCCTGAGAGATCTCACAGCAATGAAGGAAGAGCTCTCCATAGCATAAAGAAAGCTCAAATAATGGAAACAGCAAGGACAAAAAATAATTGGGGTATATTATTATTTAACACTGTTCTGAACTCAAAACTGGCATCTTATCCTCAGCTGTCCTGTAACCAAAGGAGTATTTAAATCTTGACATTGTCTCTGGATGAAGGGGAAAGCAAAGAGCTGCTGAGCAGTTTGAGGACTTTAAAGACTGAAATATTATTCCTAAATACTTGATTTTGCTTGGTGATGCACATCCCAGAGACAGGGCATGCCTTTTATAAGTTATGAATTTTTTTCTGCCATGCTGAAGATTCACGATCTGTTTTATCTATTGGGACTTTTACTGTTCATCTTCCTCCTCCTCCTCCTCCTCCTCCTCCTCCTTCTCCTCCTCCTCCTCTTCTCTTTAACTCTCCTGCCCAAAAAATCTGTTCAGCTTTTCAAATCCCTACAGAGCACAGAAACCAGGAAAGGCAACAGCTCTCTGCTGAGAGAACTTAGCAGGTGGAAGAGAAAAATAAAGAAAATTGATGAAGTTAGTAAAATCTATTCCTCACTTGTAAGCATGACCTATGTTAACCTTTAGCCATCAGAGTTTCATAAAATCTCAGATTTTGGCTCAGATTTTTGGCTCAGCCAGTCCAAGAATTCTTCCCAATAATGCAAACTGTTAATGCCCAAGAGTGTTTGGTATTGATTCAATTTTTCACTCAGCCTGTAATTATAGCATAGATTCACAAAATAAAACTTAAGAAGAAACACAAGGGGCAGTTCCTTGGGCATTGTACCCACCTTGACCATCTTGGTGAGTTTGGTGAGTTTATTCCTTTCCTGATGGAGGGAAGCAGCCAAGCCAAAGCCTCTGGATCAAAAGCCAAAAATCTCTGGATGAAAAGCCCAAGCCCTGCTGGGGACTGTGGTGGCTCAGAGCAGTCCTGGAGTGCAGAAGCTCCCCGAGGTGCTGGGTCCCTCTCCTGTGGCCAGCAGGTGTTAGCTGGAATGCTGCTCCCACCTTGGCATCCTTCAGGCAGGACCAGCTCCCTGTCCCAAGGCTGTGGAGAAAGAGCTCTGCTTGCTGCTGCTTTATAAATCAGCATCTTGGGCTGCCACTCCACCCCTCCCCTTCCAGGTCCAGCCCATCTTCTGTTTCACCTGGAGTAGGTGGAAAAATACCACAGTAATGGGCATGTGGGTTTCAGGTCAGATAGGTTCTAATTATTCCTTTGTAGTGTTTGCTCACAAGTAGGGAACAGGTGTATTATTCATCTTGCTGGAAGCAAGGAGTTTCCTCCAGAGACTTTCCAGCTCTGGGCTCCCCTTGGGATGCTGGGCTAAAGGAGGGCTCTGCACATTCTGTCTCACCTGCCCAGGTGATGTTCTCTTTGCCTGAGGCCCCTCCAAGTCGAATCCCTGCCTCATTTGGGTGCTGGCAGGGATTTGGTGGAGTGGTGCTCTTTGAAGCTTCATAGCTTGGACTTCACTCTGAATCCTTGCCTTGCATTTCATGTGTTTTCCACCTTCATGCTGAGCTGGGAGAAGTGAACTTCCTGGTGCTTGTCCAGCAGGGCACTTACCTGAACAGTTCTTGGTTTGTCTTGCACCCATTACCAGCTTGCAGGTAGGAGTGATAATGAGATTTGTGACACTTCTGGTACCTGGCTGGTCTCATCACTTGGGAGTAAAGCTGCTTCTTCGCCTCTGAGGCTGAACTGATGAAAAGCTGAGTGAAACATGGGGAATGATCTTCTGTAGTTTAACGTTATTTGGGGAAAACTTTTCTGTCATCCATCTAAATGTGCTGATCAACAGTATTTGGTCTTTAATATTATAACCTTTACTCTTTGCTGTTATAGTCTTGAATTCTATGTAATCCACAAACTTGGAGTCCACTGGAGACATTGTGTGGTGCCACCAGTGAATGACTCAAGTTGTGGTCAGAGATATGACATGCTGAGGGAAATAATCAATGCCAACTTTATCAAATAACAGATAAAAGCTGTTAACGGAGGGGAAAATCCAAAGGACATCATCTATTACCTCAAAAAGAGCAGGACTAATTTATATTCAAATCAAGTTCACAGGAATTTGAGTTCACAGACCTCCTCAAGCTGCTCCCACTTCACAGTTTATGTGTGTTGGTCTTTTTCCACAGCATTCTTTAACCCTGGAATGTTGTGCAAGGCACAGAAGTGGGTCTGGAAAGGTTTCGTGTTCAGTTTCTGCTGCTTGATGTACTCAGAGCTGGGTTTTGTCCTGGAATATCAACCTTTCCCTACGTCTGTGAGTGCTGGAGGTTTCCCAATGTCAGCAAGAGCAGGGATGAATTGGCTGTATGCAGGGAACCTGTGTTGTGTGATACCCAGCACTGAGATCCTCCCCTCTGTTCTGGGAAAGAGCCAGAGCAGGGTGATGGAGAGGAAGTGTGAGCAAATCTGATATCCAGCTGGAATGCTCAGCCTGGAATTTGGGGGATTTGAGATGGCAAG